>APFE030180827.1:134585-159139 GCA_000404065.3 Pinus taeda | reverse complement strand
GTTGAGATTGTTGACATGTGTAGGTTGAAAGGAGGCTTCTAGAAGACCCTTATGTGGCACTCTAAGGCCAAATTCGAATTTAAGTGAAAAAAATCATGGGATCATGAGGATATGTGTCACATCTCCTAATTGTATTGTAACTCTAAAAACACGTGTCTTATCAGTTCCTGTTTTAATTAGGGCTCTAGAGGTAGAGGGAGAGATTCATGGATTATCATTAATGAGATGGCTCTAATCTTTTTGTATAAATAGGAGATCTCTCTCCTTCATTAGTTAGTATTTTTAGTCTTTTTAGTCCCTAGTTCTTAAGATTGTAGTTCTTCCTTGATGGCTTTTGAAAGCCTTGGAGAAATTTGTTGTAATTTGTACTTTTGAAGAATTTGAATAAAGCTTTGATGTTCTCAACATGGAAGGAGATGTGAAGTAGATGTCATGGAGCACATTAGAATGTAAGGTAGAGTAGATTTCATTTTGTAAATATTGCTTTGTAGAATGTAAGGTAGAGTAGATTTCATTTTGTAAATATTGCTTTGTGGAATGTAAGGTAGACTAGATTTCATTTTGTAAATATTTCTTTGATTTGATTTGATTACTTTCAAGTTTGATAGATTAGATTTTTCATTCATGCAATTTTAATTCATGCAAGTGTGTTCAATTTTGCTTTGATTTCATAGGTGGCAGAGGGTCCCTGCCTTGTATAGTTGTCATTTAATTTTGCATTTAATTTTGTTATGCTTATGTATATTAGCTGTACATAAATTGCTTTCAAGTTGATTGTAGATTAGTGATGCACATAGCCTTTTAATGACTAATGACATGATAGAATCATCTTGTCCTTTTGCTGAAGCAGCAAGGATACTGGGTCTCATAGTCACTAGCTCATTGTTTGGTTATTGCATTTTATCTTGATTGAACTAATGACATGATAGAATCATCTTGTCCTTTTGCTGAAGCAACAAGGATACTGGGTCTCATAGTCATTAGAAAACCAACAAGAACAAAACCCCAAAAACAACATAAACTATAAAACAACGAAGTAAGAGAAAGGTTAACTAAGCACATATAGTGCACCACACTTCATCAGTTTACAATACCCGGATTAATAATTTATGTAGAGCAATTTAAGAAGTTAAATTGACTAGACATAGATCACAATATCACATGGTTCGAGTCAATCAACCTTATCCTGGTGGTATTCCTAACCTTGTTAGTCCATGAGGGGCAGGCAATATCCAATATCAACACCCCTACATGGTCTAGATACCACTCTAATAGTCTTAGGTTCCATATGGTTCATAAGCACTGTAAAATCCACCCTATATTCCATAAGCAGGACCTCATGTGCAACCTGGTGAATTTACTATTCCTCATGTATATGGTCAAATCCCATTCGGAAGTTACCAATACCCATAGGGTATCACTCAAGGAACTGTCCAACAACCGTTACAGCACCAAGGGAAACCTTTGCAATAGTAGGGGCAACCTTTGCAGCATAATCAACAACCTTTGCAACAAAAAACACAATTTCTTCAACAACCCACTCAACCCTTGTATCTGTAAGGCCAACCTTTGCAATAGCAAGGTAAACTACTTCAGCAACAAGCTCAACTTGTATATCAACAAGGTCAAAACTTGTAGACACAAGGTCAACCATTGTAGTAGTAGGACCAGTCACTTCATATCCAGGGTGAACAGGTGTAGCAATATTACAATCCATATGTCACGTATAATGCTTATCAATGGCCTATGGCGGGTCAATATCAATCCTACCGTAGACATAATCTACCTTATGGCTAAGGTGCCCCTCAACGGGGGAAGAATCAAATCCCCTATGGTAAAAGTCCTTACCAACAAGGTTGGAACCCATAGGCTGGGCCTCCTTAAAGGCCTTACATGCCTTTTAATGTGAAATTTCCATTTTTAGCTACATTGGAACTGCTTATTGTCTCAAGGCTTAGTCATGATCCCATTCTTCATTTGCTTTGTTTGCCTCTAGTTCCTACAAAAATTTTGAGCGATTGCCCCAAGTTTGAAGGAAAACCTACATAGGATCCTCAAGACCATGTGAAGACCTATCATTTATGGCGTTCTTCTATTTTTTACGTTGACGATTATACTCGTATCCGCCTCTTTAAGGGAACCTTGCAAGGTGTTGCTGCAAAATGGTATGTCGCGTTTCCTCGGGGTACCTATGTAGAATTTAACTCTTTAGCTATGGCATTCCTCACCCATTTCCAACTGCTAGTTCGTTATGAAACTGGTACTCATTAGACCACATCTCTGAAGCAAGATACTGCGACCAATATTTCCAATCATATCCATGAATGGAGGCATCGGTGTCGCCTCATCAAATTCAAAATTCCTGATGAGATTTTAAGTGAACGATTCACCAAATAATTCATAAACAAAATTGCTAAAGATATAACAATGGATGGATGTGTTACTGAGGATCGATCTATTTCTCATGCCTAGTATTTAGAATTACTCTATTCCCAATCTAGCACGTTAATGAAATGTTTCCTGATGCACTAAGACCATATTTGGATCTCACATCTTCAAAGTCTCCCGATCTACCACATGTGGATGGTATAATTGCATCAGTGCCTTAGACTTCCACCAAAGCTTCTTCAAAAGAAAAATCTATTTTGGATACTGGTTCTAATCATCCTTCAAAAAAATTTCAAATCGGGGTAAAACCTCCAAGTTCCATGCCATCCAGTCTATCACAAAATATAAAGCCTCGAAAGGTTTGAAAAAGAGTAAAGGAAAACCAAAATCTAATACCCTGAAACAATATCCTACCAAGTCATTTGCTAATGATGCCTCCGAATGAAAGCCGAAATATACTTGCCTCATTTGTGAGGAAGACAACTATGTCAAGGATTGTCCCCGATGTGCTGAAGTTAGTCATTTATTGAAAGGGACTCCACTCTTTTGAAAGAACTATTTCCATCTCAGCAGACTTAATTGGTAGACCAACCAAAATCCTTTTTCTGATATGGTTTTCAAGTTTTCATGATGATGGGTTCATTACCTATCTATGTCGCTACTCGGTCAAAATATTATTATACCCCTCAAAAGAAGATGCTGGAGAAAGAAGCCATTTACATAACTTATACTTCTACTGCACCTAGTTCTAGTCCTCTTCATATTGAGAAAAATAATAATGAATCTATTTTCTGACATCCTCCGAAAGGTGTGCTTCGGAAATCATCCTATAATCCGAATGCTAGAGCTTCTCAACATTACAATATAGCCAAATATCTAGCTCAAGTGCCTTCAACGATGTCTACTTTGGAAGTTCTCCAAAGATGTCCAATGCAGCGGAAATCATTGTTTTCCACTATAGGAGCCATTGATCCTATTGATTCTAGTTTTATTACCTTCGTTCTCGAAAACCATGTTCCTTGTCTTCCTCATCATATTTCTTTTTTTATTCAAGATATTATAAAAGGAAAGACCATCCATCAGACTTTCATTGATGAAGGTGCTTCCACCTGCATCATGTATGTTTCATGTTGGAAAATAATTGGCTCTTTTCCCCTTAACCATTCCCCGAACATCGTCGAGGCTTTTGAAGGCAGAGGCTCCCATCCTTATGGTATTCTCACAAGTTTCCCTATCACTTTGGAAGGGAAGATTGTCGAGCTAGAAGTGGAAGTTGTAGACGCAAATCACAATTACAACCTTCTTTTTGGGTGAGGTTGGACCCATGTCATGTTTTGTGTGGTTTCCTCTTTATTTCGAGTGCTCTGTTTTCCTCATGAAGGAAAAATTGTCACCATCGACCAATTGCCTTTTTTCTCTTCTAGTGCCTCAAAGAGAAACGTCCCATATGTGGGAAATACTAAAATTCCATATAAGAGTGTGGGGGTAGGTATTTTTAAAGATTCTTCTTTAATGGGAACTTTCTCTCTTCCACCTCTGCATGTTGCCTCGATAAATATGATATCCATTTATATAGATCCATGGATTACTCCTTCCCTAGATATTTGGGGATCCCATCCTACTAAGTTTGTTGAAACGAGCTTATCATGAAATTGTCTCAGCTTCAACAGATACTACATAAAGTCATGTTGTTTTTAGTATGAACCTGGATACATATGCACAATCTCCTTGGCTTGGTTCTTGGAATTTTGTAGATCCTTTGAATGAAGCATTCCCCGTCGACAAGAGTACTGTTGAGGTTATGTCTCTTAATGAAACTCCTTGGAATTATATTCATCATGTTTCCTTGTTCTTCCAAGCCTAAGTGAGATTCCTTCATGTCTTGCAGCTTTCGTTTCTCATAACCTAGCGCATCCACTTCAAACACTTTTTTTTGTGCACGAAGTCTTTTCTGAAGGTAATATGGGAAATATTACTGCAACCTTGCCTATTGACATTTCAGTTCAACCTAAAGTTGTCAAAATATTTAAACTAGGGGAATATTTTCCTCGTGATGAGATTAAGATTTTATTGCCTCCTTTCATGAGATTTTTTCACTAAGTTTTTACTATTTTCCCGTTTTTTCAATGAGGTATTCATCCAATGACTCGTAAACCTCACTCGCCCGAGGGGCATGGGGGCATAGTCATTTATTCATGTTATTCTATTATTTGGCCAAGTCAATGGTTACATGTCATGTCAACGATGAAACTTCGGTTTTATTCTCTATTGACCGATTACCTGAGTTCGGAAATGGACTCCATCTGAACTATTTATGCATGGTAATCCATGTAAATATTACTTTTTTTCATTAGTGTCTGAATTCATTTGATTTTTTGGTGTGATTGTTTGCTTTGTAGACATGTTTTTTCAACCTACCTTGTGATCCACTTGGTTTGTAGATGTCATCAAACTCTTACGTTGGTTTTGTTGATTGTGCTTGTCATGGCACATGGAACTTCACATCTATAGCTTGGGCGCTCTTGCTCCAGATGATGAGTTGGCCGAATTACAAGGTATTTTCCTGGGATGGAAAACTAATAATATTGTCGAATACAATGTAGTCATTGAACTGTTATCAGAAGCAATTTCTCTTAGCATTAGAAATTTCGTTATTAAATTAGATTCACAACTCTTTATGTTACAATTGAAAAATCATTACTCAGTAAACAATACTCAAATTTTACTTATGTATCTACATGTTCGATTACTGGAAAGAAGTTTTGATTTTGTCATATATCAGCGCATTCCATTTACCTTGAATACATTAACAACTGCATTAGAAAATTATGTTCTTGATAGACATTTGTATAGTTTTAAAACTGATGTTTCGTCGTGATACATGACCACAAAAGTATAAAATAAAACATGCATATATATATCTATATCTATATCTATATATATATATATATCATGTATGTCAAGGTTTTTTCATCAAACTCTAAAAAAAAAAGTCTTTTGAGACATGTCTTTCAAAGCCTACAACAGTGCCAAAACAACTAGAAAGGCTATTCGCTCACATGATGCTTGTGTTAATACGAGACCACTCTAATCACTCAGCCTAATAATTGATGCAGTGTTGTAGACACTCTGACTGTATGCCTTTGGTATTGCAGTGGCACGCCATCTATAGTCACATATTCTAGAATCCCAATAGTGATCACTTCCATATTTCATTCCATCTCAACCATTGTATATGTTGCTTCCTCATAGGGATCATCTTCTATCAGACGTGGTACTCACCGTGCTATTGGCGACATTCTAGGAGGTCTTTCTAGTCCAACATCTACATTCATCAAAAGTTAAATCTCATACACACTTTAATAAAAAATTCATAAAACTTGAAAGCTCCAAAAACATGTTTTACCTGCATCATTCTACTATTCACATGGCGGCATAGGTAGATCTGGATCCCATCTAAAATTTGTTCCTACATAGGTGTAGTCATCAATAACGATCAGTTGGCGATGAAACCAACTAAAAAACTATGGAGGAAAATGCATCTACTATCCTCCTCCTCCATGAGGCATGAGTTCAATCCATCTGACTAGCCTCAGATCTTGTGGAGAAGGATCTACTACCTCTTTCCACTGATACCAAAATAGGGGCACTCGCTCCATAAAAAAAGTGACCAAGATCGAGCTGGAATTGAAGTGCTTTAGGTTTCCCTGCTTACCTTTGGTCAATTACCTCTTCATATTGGACAAGAACCCATCACACTAGTTGAATACTGTTGGAGTAAGGTAGTCTACCGTGTGCTAGAATTGAGATTTTGAAATATCAAGTAAAGCCTATGAGCTAGCTATACAAGCCATGGTGTGTAGAATTGTCTTGAAGGTAATATTGTTGACAGTCATTATCTTCACCTTCCTGCTCAATATTGTTTCTGCACTCGGACAGTGTCTCCTAATTAGGGAACTGGTTCTTTCACCTCCATGATAGGATATGAAGAGTTGAACCCATTCCCCTCTTCTAGACAATCCAGTAATGAAGTAGATGTCTGCTACTTCTAGCTCTAGTTCTTAGTCTCCAATAATGAATATTTCCTGATCAATATCCCATAAACTTATAAGGTATTGTAGAAACTTGTTTTGGGCTCTGAGTCTTATGGTTCGAAAGAATTTCAGTAGCCCAAATTTCCTCAAAGAATTCATGCATTTCAGATCTTGTGAAGCCTGGTGATCTTCTGCTTCATGGCTTCTTTCCTTCCATTCGGTTATCATGTTGTCGAAATCTTCTACAAAAGAAATCATTAAACATCAAATAAATTATTTACCACGGATAAAAACTCAGAAATTTCCCTCTAAGAGGAAGATTTTCTTCAAAATATCTGCCTCGTGGCCATCACATATATTTTTATTAAACATGTGATGTCATTGTGAGGGATTTTTTACTTAGGGGTGACCATCTTGAGTCTGATGAGCAAACTTGCGATGATCACCCCCACTATAAAAAATTGAAATACTTCCCTCTGGGAAGAAAACAATCGATGAAAAAGCATGAAAACAAAATGAAATGCAAGAGAAAAGACAGATCTTTGACTTGTAGCTGTCGGTTCATGAAATGATGCCCTGGATCTCCCACACTACTCGCCTAAAAAATCAAAGAAAATGGGGTAAAAATGCACTCTCAAATTTACTCCAAGTGAAATGGTAAAAATATTTTTACTTTTAGTCTATCTATAAGTTTTAAACTCATTTTTGCCAATATTTTATTATTTTTCCTCGATATCAGTGATGTGTGGTTATATTTGTGCAGTTACAGGTACTTTTTTGTGGATACAATGATCATTCTTGACTTATTCAATGATTTTTATTTTATCTGTTTTTTGGGAATCACTAAAATTAAAAGAAAAAGGAACCCCCATGGAATCATCTTTAAACTCTTTTCTTATTGTGAAAACATGAAAGTATTACCCAGTACTTGTCTTTTTGAAATCGTTAAATTAAATGAATTGACTATTTACGAAAAAGGTACACCTTGGTCAACATGGTCAAGAGGTTCTCTTGAATATGGCTTTCTGCCTTTTTGGCCTCGAGGGACAAATTATGAAAAGGGACATGATGGAGTTTTCTTTTTCGTCTCTTTTTCAAACTCTCTAAATATGAAAAATATATTGAGTTATTCTTCCATCAGGCTCATTAAAAATTTTATGATGAAAGACTTATCACCATGATGAGGCGGAGTTTCTCCTTCCTAGGACTTGTATAATTTACTAGGATGGATTCATTTGAAGAATGAACTTATATGACAAAAATATTATATCCCCTTCAAGATTGTGATAAAAAATAATTGGGGTACTCGCTAGAAATATTGAGCAAAAATTAAAGTGAAACATCCTTTGTATAGGCGTCATGTCGCTCTTTAACATGACACTCATTTGTCTCTTGTGTCAGGTTTGGGATATCCTTGCTTAATAACTTGTCCTTCTGGGTTTGGGTGATCCATTTTGCCTCTCATCTGACTATCCCATTTTGTCATCATGACCCTTGATCTTATGTTGAGTAAAATGCTACCATGCTTTGGAATCATGTCGCTGATGTTTAAGAGAATTCCTATCTGTAGTCTATTACCTATACATTGTTTGACCCTTTGCTAGATTCCTAGATCATATTTATTACATTCCACTTTATTCCTCATTTTGTGTCGATCATGAGGGTTTCATCACGACCCTCCTTCGACGGGTCACTTCCTATCGACTTTAGCTCACTATCCGGGAAGATGACTTAGAGACTCTCTTTTAGTACCTTAGAGCTTGCATGCCTTAATGACAATTTTTTCGTATCTACCGATAGATTTTCATCACTGGCCTTCGATTGGATGATTCCATGAGTGTTTGACTTCAACTTCAATTTTCACATTCATAGAGGGTCATTTTCATTATTGGTTGTTCCTCTCGTACCTGGTAATGGTCCACATCATTGGATGGTAATCAGGTGGTTTTATAGCATGTTTGACTTCGAAACATTGGTTCACATGTTAGAATTCGTATTTTGATCAAGTTGGGATGGAGCAAAAGACCTTGAGTTTTTCCTAATATGACTCAGGCTGCATGAATTTATGTATTGTTCATGATTGTACACATGTTTCTTGTATACGGATGGTTGTGGCCATGCCGTGGGACTTTCCATTTATGATGATCCTTCTATATTGGGTGGCTGCGTCCATACCTTGGATACTATATTTATAGATGATCCTTCTCATTTGGATGGTTGCGCCCATGTTGTGGATCTCTTTCATAGTCCTTATTGTCTGGATGGCTGCGTCCATACCATGGATTCATGTTTTGATATCATATATGTATATGTATATGCATCCTTGATTTGCAAGTCTCCTGACAGTGTTTGTTTTCATCCTTGCAAAAGCTCGTAAAGCATCTCATCCATCACTCCCTCTTCTGCCTTCATTCTTTAGGGGGGCATCTATTACACATTATTTTGTCATGCCTTATGCACATGCTGTGACATACCCAGAAGTGCCTGAAACATGACCATCATGCAGTGTACTCATCTAGATATCTCAGATCCTCCCTCAAACACTGATTGAAAAATGCCTTAAAGCTTCCCTCGAAGAAAAGGCTCTAAAAACCTAATTTTAGCATGATTGTTCCCCTAACATTGGGAACCCGTGATGGTCTCCAGTTGCACTATAATAGCCTCATAATTCCAGTCTTATTTTGGCTTTGATACATGCAATGATCCCTAAAAGGAAATTTTCCCAACTAGGAAAAGAAGCTTTGTGATCTACAGGCTTCCAGAATGATTGGATGGAGGTTGTTCAATGTGGAGGAGGTCGATTTTGTCTCAAATTGGACCTTTGGTATTATCCCTATAAGCTACCTCATTCAGATGAGGGACTTATCCTATCTTTAGGGAGATCCTAACTCCCTTTCCATGCATATATATTTATCCTCTCCCATTCCCAAATGGTTAGTCTTTGGCTATTTTCACCCTTATGCTGAGATTGTGCCCACATGGTACTCATTCGGCTTGTAGAAGGAGTGCTTGGAGTGCTTGAGCTTGGACTTGGACATTCACTCAAGGAAAGCTTATTGACATCAAGGCTTGGTTGTATGCTTCCTCCTTTATTCGATTAATATATACAATTGTTGTTTCATTTCCATAAACGTGTATGTTAATGCATAATTTATCTTAATGCTCCTTGATATGTTAAGTATACTAGTTTCGATTATGCTATTTGTACTTGTATTCTTTATTGTGTATTGATCTCTTGCGCAGACATTCAAATGTTGTAAGTAGTAGGACTGAGTCTATTGCACAAGCAATTCGAGGTCTTCAAAAAAGGAGGACATTATGGCATCATAATGAGGTAGGCCATGTTCTTCATCTCTTGTTTCAATTGTAACTTAGGAAAATGTCTAGTCGATTATCACATAAGTTGCTAGTCCCACTCATTAGGCTAGAGGGATCATCTCTGTCAGCAGAAAGGATTGCCTAGATAACAACACTCCATAAATTCGATAGCCCATTTACAAAAAGGATTGGTTGCGATGATAAGATGGAGGGGAGTTGGTTCAGCTCGAGCATTAGGGGAATATAATTGGCAATTTGGTCAATGCTTGATTACCTCAATGAAATTGTTGAGGAGAGAAGTCCAAACATATCCAATGCACATGATTTTATGTGCAGTGACCATTCCAGAGAGATGACCACGACAACTGCCACTGTGATAGGAATTAAGCACTTTATTAACTTCAACATGGGTGACACAACGAAGGAGGATAATATCAACACCGTGATGATAATTATCATCACCGAGTAGGAGATAGTGAGGAGCCTGATGTTGAATACATCGTCGATCATCATGAGTGAGTTGGGGGGTGAATTTATGGGTTCAAAAAAAGGTAATAATGTCAGAATAACAAGAATCATATCAGGTTATAGTGAACAAGTGTTCATTTGGAAGATCATCATTAACTAGTGGATCTGGTGTACTGGTAGGAAATTCATAAATAAGTTCAACAAGGGCTAAACATTTCTTACTCTTTGGTGTGACAATTATTGGAGGATAATGATCCAATGGGAATCCTCCCCATTAATGATCCATCAGCTCAACAATAAATCCATGGGGTTGGAATTAGTCACAACTTTGGTGGTACGCGTAATGATATAATGATGAAGTTTTCGAACATAGAACACAACAACCAGTACCAACATTTCTTCATCGGAATATGACACAGAGGGACCATTAAGGTTCTTACCGAAATAATAGATGACATGGTCATTCCAAACAGCATCTTCTTGGGTTAAGACCCTAATAGCCAAATAAGTAGAAGATGAGATATACAAGCTGAAGTCCCTTTCAAAGTTAGGTGGGGTAATACAAAGAACGGAAGTGAGAGCACGTTTGAGGGCACCAAAATATTGTTCAGCCTGGTCATCCCAAACAAGTGGAATGGGAGATCGAAGGAGTTTAATAAGCCCATACACAATGGTGCCATAGTCAGGAACAAACCGACAAAGGAAGTTTTCTTTGCCTTGGAGGCTTTTGTAATTGGTGAAGGGTGCAAGGAGGAGGAAGTTTGAGAATGCCTTGAACTTTGAGACGATCAGGGGTGATGCCATATTTTGATATAATGAAGCCTAATAGTCATGCGAGGGGAACACACAAGATGCAATTAAGGGGATTTAGGCGAATTCTATACTTGGAGTATCGAAGGAATATGGTACTCAAATCATGAAGGTTTTGCAACCAAAGTTTGGAATGAGCGTTGACATTGTCTAGATATGCAAGGAAAATGTAAGCCAAGTTCTAAAACCAGTGTGACACGGCACACTAAAAATTTGTCCTAACATTCTTTAAACCGAAAGGAATGACTTTATAAGAAAAATTTCCCCTTCAAACTAGTGATTTTTTTTTAAAGTTGATTAGCATGACAAATATGTATTTAGTTATATCCAAAAAATACATCCATAAAGGAAAGGATCTCACGCCCCACACACTCATCAATGATTTGGTCTATGAAAGGTGTGGGAAAGTTGTCTTTCAAACAAGATTTATTTAGATCGTAAAAGTATATGTAGACATGAACGGTTACTTTCTTCTTTAGGATGAGAACAAGATTAGAAACCGAAGTGGTGTATTCAATGAGGTAAATGAAACCAAACTGTTTGAGCTTGTTGATTTGTTGTTTGATAGCATCATGGTTGGAAGGATGGATAGGCCTTTTATTTTCGTGGATAGGAATGGCATCATACCAAATGTTGATGTAATGTTCAACAATGGTAGGATCAAGTCCGGGCATATCGAAATAAGTCCAGGAGAAAACATCACAAAATTCTTTGAATAAGTTAGTGTAAGCATGAATTTATTCTACAGTGCATTGTTCCCCCAAGGTGACATTTTATTCAATCCCTAGTGTATTCAGAATGTTAATTTTGATGGTAGGGGATATGTTAGCGATATTTTCTTCTTCAAAATAATTTGGTACAAGAATGGGGTTTTTGAAGCAGTCAAACTGACCATGGATGAAGTCTTTGGACTCCACAACATATTGATCATGGGTTTAGTATGGAAGGAACTAAGCATGACGGTGCATATCGTCCTAAGGATAATCAAGGTTTGTCATGGCTTCCATGATGTCTTCATCAAAATGAAATATGGCAAGACGAGAGGAAGAGAGACAACATGATGAAGAGGGTATACTTTAGTCATATTCATGAGATTCAAGGTTCACATGTGCATCACCAATAAGGTGATATGGATGACTAGTAGATGTGACATCTACTAATGTTGAGACCGATGTCCTTGTCGAAGTAGGTTCAACATAATCACAATAGGAAACATCTAGAGAGTCCCAATATATTTATCTCATGGATGACGACCAATAGAGAATAAGGGTGAAGCTATTTGTCATCTCAACATTAGGAGGATGAATCATGATGGTGGGTTGGAAAACCTCATGTTTTGGCATAACAGTGGAACTAGAAACTCAGGTATAGGGGAACTGGGATCACTACAAGTAGAATCTAACTCGTGAATCACTTGATGTGTATCATGAAAATATGCGATACGGGGACAGTGACAAGAATAATTTTGGTACTTATCACACAAAGTACAAGGAGGATTCATGCACAAGGAGGATAAGGCTTTGGAGACTTAGGAGGAGTTGGAGTTGTTTGGGGGTACTTGTCTTTGGTTCCCTTTTTCTAGGATTTCCCCCCTAACAAGATGCCTTTGTAACATGATTTTATTCCTTTTTAGGTTGTGGAACTGAAGCAAAGGGAGGGCTTGGAATGATAGGTTGAATCAGGGTCAAAGTTGTGTAAGGTTTGAGTTGATTAGTGATCCAGATTTAAACAGGAACGCAATAGATTACAGGGATAACCATAAATACAGAGATGCGTTAACCATAAACAAAGAGATGCAGCGGAAATAATACTTCATTTCATTAATGGAAAATACTGAAATATGCTTACAACCAGAATTGGAAATAAACCAGCTAGGGCGATGGTAGCTTATCTCTGAGAAGAGATGTGCGGCTACAGGCCTCTGAACTGTTCCGAACTTATGTTACAATGAGGCTCGAAGGCCTATTTATTATTGAGAAACAATGGAAAACCCTTCACATTCCAAAACCGACCCTTAGAAGATGAAACGCCAAATTGTGGGCCCCGTTTTGGTAAAATTGGTACATCAATTTCTCCCGGGGTCGTAACTTTGGCATACGATCTCCGTTTGACGCGTATGATAGCTCGTTAGAAAGATCTATCCGAGAACTACCACTTTGGAAAGGGCAACATCGGTCCATGGACCCATGTTGCCCCCAGATTCCCCAAAAAACGTCGTTTAGGGCCTCAAAACGGCTCCGGAAGTTCAGGACCCGAAAAACTACTAAAAATAGTAAGTTGTGCTACAATTAAGGAAACTGAAATGCTGAAAGAGACAATTGTGGGGGTCCAAATGGGATAGGTGGGTGGCCACCAACATCCACCTGGATCAGGTGTACCCCTGGAGGCTAAGGGCCCGGCCCTAGAGTACACTTGCTCTTGTATTATTACGCGTGGTTTCTGTGTGGTTTGATAATAAAAGTAATCTGGTAATATGCTGTGTTTTGAGAATATTCTATTACATGCTTCATTGTGATTAAGTCATTTCATGTTCTTGAACTTTATATCGATGTTATGTTATTTTACCAACTCTTTAAGTATTGATTAATTCCTACAGGACACTGTTACTTTATTATATAATTCTTCATGATTGTATTTTGCAGTATAACAAGTCATCTGGAAAAGTCTGTTTCACATGGTTATTGAACGTGACTATTCTTTATTATGAGATGTAGTCATATGTGTTTTAACAGAAGCAGATTAAGTATGGTGTGTTTCTAAGGTTCTATAGTATTGTTCTATCATATAAGATTGAGAGATTGATGTTTTGATTGGCATGGTTAAATAGATTTGCAGATTAAAGGACTTGGTTATTGCTGTTCCATTTACTTGTTGTTCCATTTACTTGTTGTTCCATTTATTTGTTGTTCCACTTCCAGATTGCTAATTTGTTGTTTCTTGAGGACAGACTTAGGCTGTAGTGGACCCCAGCATCTACTACCTAGTCCCCAGACCTCTGATCTGCTCCCATCAGCTATGAAAGGGATGTGTTATTGCTACCAAGCCCTTGGCTGATATGCCATTCTATTTCATTATCATTTCTTTTATCTGTTGTTTCATTTCTAATCATTAAGAACGATCCCAGGCTGTAGCGAGCCCAGCGTTTGCTATTTGGCTCCCAGACCTCTGATCTATTCTAATCAGTTATGAAAAGGATGGGTTATTGCTGCCAAACCTTTGGCTGATGTAATACTTGGTGTGATTTGGTCTTTTGAAGTAGTTAATTTGTAGGCTTGCATTACTTTACTTGCATATCTTTTGAATAGTTGTACTACAAGCATTACTCTGGAAAATGCTAGCCTCAGACTGAGACACCCTTTGAAATAACTAGACGATCTCGGATTGAAATATTAATGTAAGGCAACTAGAGGTGAAAGAGACCCTTGTTATAGCTCTACAGATAGTATGTTTGATAAATTTCCAAGGAAGTTCAGGATGCACTAGTTAGGGCCTTATGTTGTTAAGGAGATTACCGATAGAGGAGCGGTATAGCTAGTCAAATTGAATGGAGAACCCTTCCTAGGAAAGGTGAATGGCAGTTTCTTGAAGCCATACACCAACGGTCTGGCCATGTGACTAAATGAAAGTATCATAGTATTAGTGCTCTAAGAAGCTGAAAGGAGGTGCAGGACTATAAACTACACTGCTTGGGTTGGGAGCTATGCGATTGGAGAATGGTGCGAAGCAAGGAAGTGTCACTGGGTCCACGACAGTGTGGAGGGAGTTGCACTACCTAGGGATAAATTGCACAAGTGTATCAGAAAGTGACTATTACAGTCATTGTTCGTGAAAAGACGATAGAAGTGAGGCCAAATGGAGTAGGCACCCAACATTTAAGATAAAATTTATGGCTTAGATCCTTGAAAGTCTGCCACCAATCCGGCATTAATGAACCGATTTTCAGGGGAATGGTCAGATTTGAATTCAAAATGACCTATAAATTACAAGTGGTTGTCCAGAAAGAAACACTTAGCATTTTGAGTATTCAGTTGTTGAGTTCTCAGAATCCTATGGACCCAGAGTTCTTCAAGGCTCTCAAACAGACTCCTACATTTGCGAACATACCTGCGACATCACGTGCACAAATAGAGAGTGTTATGTTAGCACCCCCAGAAGTTATCAATTTAGAGAAAGTAGTAGAAGAGCTGACACAAGAAATGGAAACATAGGAAAAAGTAGCTGAAGTATTGGCAGATGTCCCTAAGTCACCGAGAACAGCGGGACTAAAGCCAACCCCAACCAAGGCAGACCGGAAGGAAAAAAAGGGCAAGTAGCCTACCATACCAGTGCACACCTCACCAAGGTGAAACCCACCGAAACCCACTACACAGGAGAAGGGCAAGGCCATAAACTTAGAGACAGAGGAGGAGGACATTGAAGACATCCCAATGGATTATGAGGATGTGGGAACCAATCTAGAGGAGGTTGAAGCCTAGGGTGCAGACCTTATTGCACGATTGCCAAAGTATGTCCCTCTGTGCAACCCTAAGTCCAAGGTCCCAAAGGACATTGATGAGAGTAAGACTCCCCTACAAACCCCTCTGCTACCAAACAAAATTGCTTTCAACAATCCATGCCTTGCCCAAGTGTCAATATTGAAGCTTGAATATTGGGACTTGGTGGACCATGAGAAGTGCTCGCACCTGATGACCGAGCAACTGATGTTCCACATCATAGACATGAATATGGGGATGACTACACTAGATCTGTGAAAGTGGCTCAGGGGAGTAGAGAAGTTCAGATTTCTCAACCTGCTCTAGGTGTTGCACTATAACCGCACCCTAGTGATAGTGTTGTCATCAAGCAACTATTGTGTTTGGTTCATGATGGATGTTTGTGGCTGAAGGAGCTAATACCCATCACCGATATGTTGATTCACCAAATAACACACCTTCCATATACATATGAGAATCCAGAAATAATCTTTGGCAATAATGGTGGTGAGTAGGGTCTCGCAGAGTCAATGAAAGAAAAATTCAAACAGGTGAAGAAGCCATGCAGGTATGCTATCTCCAACATCTGCGATCTCGTTATGAAGGCAAAAATGTAGATCCTTGCAGGGAAGGCGATGCAGAAGTGTCACGCCAACAAGTGTCGGTGCCTATCGTCGCACTCACATAATAGTCTGTGGAAGGAGTCTAGTTTAACTAGTTAGAATACCTTCGTGGAGAGTTCTTAGTGAACTACCTCGAAGCGCAAGAGCAAAGCAAGACATTCCACTATGCGTGGCTCTTGCTGTCAACGGTGCTGGTAGCATGTGTTGTGGGTGACCAAGGAAGCACAATGAGTTTAGGACAATAAGATCTTTTGGATCTTAATGGATATGAATATCAGGATGGCCATCAATGGTGTATGACCCATCGAATATCAATCAGGGCATGGAAGGACCCTACGCAGAAGTCGTACGACTTTCCGTATCTAACCATAGATGATGCCATTGATGCAATGCTTGATCAATAGCCAGTGGAGTGGCACACAACCATGGACTTGGAAGTGGGTGGAGGTAAGTTTGTTGCACAAAAGAAGAAGGAGGAGGCCAAGTTGAAGATGGCGCAGTTGGTCGAGAAGAAGAAAAATGAGGTCACTGAGAAGGCCCAAGCAGAACAGGAAGAAAAGTAGGCAGGAAAATGGATAGGGGGCACAGAGTAGGGCTCTAACAAAGGCGTACAGTCATCTTCACTTGAGATTGAAGAGGAAGAAATAGAGTAGCATGATGGAGACCCTCAGGAGACATCCATGTACATTAAGCTCCCAAGAGAGCTAGACAAGGGAGGGCCCAGAAAGAAATATAAGGCAACCAAGACCTCTCTAGACCCTATCACATTGGTGGAGGGTGACTTACATGATATTAGTGACATAGTCAGAGATGTCACGCGGAGTGTAGAAATTATGTACAATTCTAGCTTTGAGACCATGTAGAAAATCTAATGTAAGTTAACCCAATAATGCAATATAAATCAAAGAAGAATATTATAACCTACTTCTACTATCAATTTGTGGAAGCTTAAAGATCGAGCTGAACAATATAACCAGAAGAAGAAGAACCGATGCACAATACACATGAGAATACTTTGGGGAAAGCTTCAACTAAAAACCCCACTATTTGTATTATCATACAAGATGGAAATACATAGGAATTATAAAAATCCTTAGCTCTCACAACTAGCCAGCTCTCAGTAAAATCCTCACAAATGCTCATAGGAAATCTTGGCTTGTCTCCAGCCTTCTCCTATGCCCTCCAAGCTCCTATTTCCTTGTGTCATTCCTCTAGGATGATTCATCTTCAACCAAGTGGAAGAATCTGATCTCACACACTGTCAGAACTGTGCAAATCCTCAAGGAATGATTGCCTTGACTGCATGCATGAGTTTTCTTTTTAAGAAAACACATGCAACTGATAGTACATTGTGCTTGACTTAATCTCAACAAGGTCTTTCTCAGAATAGACATGCATGAGTTTCTAATGAGGGAATCTTTAGTTAACTGGAGTACACTAGTTGAGTGCATCCATGCATCAACTGACTGTTAACTCTCTATTATTTCCTCAAACAGTTTGGAACTAATTTAACTAG
Source organism: Pinus taeda (assembly GCA_000404065.3). Taxonomy (NCBI): domain Eukaryota; kingdom Viridiplantae; phylum Streptophyta; class Pinopsida; order Pinales; family Pinaceae; genus Pinus; species Pinus taeda. The sequence continues at coordinate 141,510 of APFE030180827.1, read as the reverse complement.
ACTTAACTCAGTAAACTGAGTTAACTAATTACAACTCAAATATAACTCAATATTATGTCCTTAATTTAAGGGATAACTCTTGCATGGCTTCAGGATGACTTCTAACTTGAATTTCTCCAACTAATTAATTTAAAATGAATTAATCAATCATTTCCAAGTAGCTATTAAGACTAAATTCAATTTTAATTCACAATTTAATTGAAGGAAAAATTAAATTGGAATATTCTTGTTGCCAAATTTCAACACACCCTCTCAACAAGAAAGGGATTATCTTCCACCCCGATCCTGTCTCTATGGAACTTGCATTTACACTTTGACAATGCCTTTGTCAAAATGTCAGCATCTTGCTCCTTTGTCGGAATATACTATAGCAACATGATCTTCCCATCATTAGTAGCTTGCTTTACCTTGTAAAGCCAATGGGAACTCACAACTAACATGTTCTCTGGTCTCGGAACCATGTCCCAAATATTGTTACAAAATATGGAGTCATACTCCTCCACCATAGAATCAACCTAAATCAGCTGCTGCACTGCTTCCTCAAAGGAAGATGGCTTGGTCTCAACACATTCCCCAGAAAGGGCCTTGTATCTAGTGTACCTCTTAGGTGACCTCCTCTATCTTCACTAAGAATATCATGCTCCCACATTCTCTCTTGCATCCTCCAATGATCTATCAACTTCTTTTGTGCACTTCCGTCCATCTCTGGAAGACTCTACTTGAGTGGATGTCTCCACTCCTGGAACCTTTGCATGCAGCTACTCTACATTAGTATAGGGCTCCTCCTTAAGAACCAACAGTTCCTCCACAGCTTGTGGTTGGAGATCCCTCTCAAGGGAAACTCACATGGCCTCATGCTCATCAAACTTGAGATCTTTGTGAACCACTATCCTTCAACTAGTAGGCAAGTACACCTGATAGTTGTGAGGTGTATTAGTGTACCCCACAAATATCCCCAACTCTACTTTCGGCTCAATATTCTTCTGTGCATCCTTTGTCCCATGAAAATATACCGGTGAGCCAAAGATCCTGAAGTGACCCACATTTAGTCTCTTATCGGAGAAAGCTTCCTTTGGTGTCTTCATCCCAAGTATGTGATGCGGGCTTCTATTCTACAAATAGACTGCTATTTTGCATGCCTCAGCCCACATGTGAAGTGGTAGGCCTTGGTCATGCAAAATTGCTCGTGTTGCCCCTACAATAGTTATGTTCTTCCTCTTGGCCACTGATGAGCGTCAGAATTGGGTAACTTACTCATTTTGCCTAACTCTTCTTCATCAATCCACCATTTTTCATAACTTATACATGTTTTTTGATTATATTTATGTTAGTTGAATGAATGAGGATAATCACTTGACCAAGAAGGCTAACACGTTGTTAATGCAGATTTTTGGACAAATTTTGGGACCAAGGCCAAGAAATTATGAGCCGGATGACAGCCAAGCATGAAGGAACAAGGGTGAGGATTCATAGGAAGGGTGTCCCTTGCATTAAATGGCGCCTTCCTCAAAATATCCACCCTTAGCTTAGAGTTTAGCAGGCCACTGAAAAGGATTCCCAAGGGCAGCCAAGCAGTCTTGTGTAAAGTGGCTGATCACTGGCATTTTGAGCAGCCGAGCCCCTTGATTTAAGGAGGGATATTAGAGACACTCGTAGTGCATAAATAGAAAGGCTTCCAGCCTTCGTGGGTTACCTTTTGGACTATTTTTATTTGCACTAGAGTGTTGTTATTTTCTCATCTCATTTTGTAGTTGTTGCTGTATAACTTTCTTGTGACATGGTTACTTTTGAGTAATGGAAAGCAGCTTTATTTGGCATCAGTTCTGAGTTTTTCTTAGGAGCCTGTAGCTCTTGGGGTTGGGCTCAACCCAAGTGCCAAGGCTTCCTTTGTGTACTGTTATTTTCTTTTGATGTCTTTGCAAAATAATTTCTGTTAAGTAGATTAGAATCTTGCTTGGTTACCTATATCATAGTTGATGATTAAGAAGGATTTTCATGTTCAGATTGACTTGATAGGTTAATAATAGGGAAGATCTTCAGAAAATGTTTATCAAGCACCTCATATCTACCTCTCCCTCAGTGGGATCATGAGCTGGGACCATGGTGACCTTGCTGCCACCAAAAACACTATCTTTGCTTCACCATGCAATTATTAGTGTTAGATTCTCATTTTCCAAAGTTGATATCAGTTGTGGTTGCATGCTTAGGTTCATGATTGCTTAGTTGAACAGTTACTTCACATGATTTTATTGCAAATAGACTTATTTTCATTTTCTTTGCTGTTATATAGGTCAGCTTTGGTTAAAGTAGCTAGGACCTTGATTTTCCAAGTCTTTGTTTGTTCAGTTTGAGAAATAACTTGCAGAGCACCTGTAATACTTTTCCATCTGCCCGCACTCCATCAATCCCACCTACTCCATCCTCTAACCCGGATTCTTACCTTATGTTTGCCACATTCGCTCGCTTTGCCCTAAATTCCCATATTTTTGTGCAACTTTGCTCTACCCCTCCTTGAACAAATCCAACCATCCTCACCACTCCTCAGCTCCATCCACCAAGTCCTGGACCTCCTCACACCCTTATCTCACCTCCATACCCACTCCTTCACCTCTCTTCCTCCATCAATCCTCCAAAATCCCCTTTCTGAACATCCTGTAGAAAATTACAAAACATCCTATAGAAATTCTAGAACATCCTGTAGAACCCCTGCAGACTTCCTGTAAAAGCTAACGAAAGAAGTTTCTTGATAGCCAAACTCTGTGAAGCTCTCTGGAAGGGTACTAGGGACCCCTTAGGCCCTCTCTGAACCTTCTCTACCTCCTGCAAGCATTTCCTCTCACCAATCCACCTCTCCACAATCAAAATAGTGAAAGCACATGCATGATAATTCTGACAACTTAGTCAAAAATACAAAAAGATGTTTTCTTCAGATAGAAGTAGCTTAGACACATGTATTTTACCTTCCTAGAAGTCAATGGAATCTCTTTCAGTAGCTTGCATCCTCTTTCTTGCATCAGTAGGACTAGCTGGTAAAATTAGGGTTTGTTAGGGTTTGCATCTCCTTTCAACTTTTCAGTTTCTTTTTGCAAGTAGATTAGCTTCCCTTGAGTTAGCTTCCATCCATTAGTTAAAAAGCTTCTTCTCAGAGCTCATAGAAGTTGGCTTAAGCTCCTAGCAAACTTGTGCCTGTTGATCAAGTGACAGCCGCGGCAAGAGCTAGTACTTGTGCATATAGCACTGTCGCTTTGAAGTTTTTTACGAACTACCGGGTTGATAAAAGTAAAGAAGGGAGTCCCAGGAGTTGCAACATTATTACTGCAATACTGGAGCCCACCATTCTTTTTGGAACCGTTGCTGGGGAAGCATCAGAGTATTGGTGATTGCTGCTTTTCTTCTATTTTCTACTACAACCTTCTGCTAAGTAGTTTATTTCATTTCCATTTTGCAATTTCATTTCTGCAAAAGTAGATTAGACATTTCCTGCTTTCATTTCATTTCAGTAAGCGTAGATTAGATATTTCCCACTTTCATAGATTATCATTTCAATTCCTCAATTTCAATCCTACTTTCCTAGACTAGCATTTCAATTTTGCAAGCGTAGATTAGCATTTCAATTCTGCAAGCATAGATTAGCATTTCAATTCCGCAATTTCAATTTTGCAAATGCAGCCTAGCATTTCGTTCTTGCAATTTGATTTCAGCAAAATAGATTAGTCTTTTCCTCCTTTCATTTCAATTCTGCATTTTCATTTCAGCAAGATAGTTAGTTGTAGTTCAATCTATTTCAATTTTGCAGGTACAAGCAGAAAAAGAAAAAGGCAGCCAAAAATATTTCATTTCATGCCCCGTAGGAATAGAGACAATACCGGAAAATTCTTACCCAACACCCCCACCACATCACTGAGTCACCCTTCTCTCTTCTTTGGTGGCTGTGATCCAGAAGAACCTATAGGTGAACCTCCAGAGATATACGAAGATCCTATAACAGAAGAAGAGCAAGAGAACATCCCTCTTGAGACCATGGCTGAACACAGAAATGGTATAGGAGATGAGGAGAGAATAGAAGGTGCCTTTCCCATACGAGAGACCAATGGGGACATGAAAATGAAGAAAATAATTCCCTCAGCCTTACCTCACTTCCATGGGTTGACCACTGAAGACCCTGATACCATCCTATTTGAGTTTGTTGTCCTTTGTCGAACTGATGACTATGTCGAGGACGAGCAAAAGTTGAAACTCTTTCCTTCTACCCTCAAGGATGTAGCACTACGCTGGTTCATGGGGTTACCTGGAAACAGTATCACGACTTGGGCTTAGATGTAGCAAGCCTTTAACAACAAATACCGGGACTACTGTAGGTCAAAAGAAACAAAGGGAGAGATCTTTTGGATGACCATGGGAAATGATGAGTCTTTAGAAGACTACGAGGAAAGATTCCAACTTAGTTATAAATGGGCCAGGTGCACACTTGACCCTGAATCTCTGAAGTTGGTTCTGCTCCGAGGAGTCCCTGAAGACCTGCTAGATACCCTTCATTTGCTAGTTGGAGGAGACATCTACCAACTACCTTATGAGGACATAAAGACTGTGTTTAGAAACCATTCTAGGGCAGCCTGGAAAAGAGGTAGGGGGAATCCACTTTCAGCTAGTACCACTTTCTCTAAGCATGAGTTTGCTAATCAAATGGAAGACCTCAAAATTGAGATGAGATAGACCATTGCCATGCAACTCGATACTTTCCAAATCCAACAAAATAAAGAGGAAGCTGAGAGGGCTTTTTCCATTTTCTGTCCCAGATGTATGAGGAAGCACCCTAAGAACGAGTGTCCATTGCACTCAGTAGAGGTATGTTTCGTTTGTGAGGAAGACCACCCCACAAACCAATGCCCAACCTTGCCCGGATTTAAAGCCATGTACCAGGGGACTGAGGCAACCACTGAACCTCTCTACTTCGTCAACCAAAGGAGGCCACATGGGCCCAGACCTTACTAGCAGGGGATGCAAGGGACATCCCAAGCTTATTATAGCCCCAACCAACCCACTCATATACCTTCTTGGGGTCCCCATGCTCATCCTTCCTGGTCCGCACCTCCTCTGCGGTCTTATCCATCTCAATACCATACTCAACCTAATGCTCATTCATTTCACTCACATGTCTAGCCACAACCTCAGTGGAATGCACCTCAGCAGGGGTGGAGGCCCCAATACAACTCTCTTCCCACCATTTTGCCTCCACCACTTGCTCAACCACAACCATTACCTCCTGCTCCTCCAAGACAACCCCAGATGCCTGCCCAATCGAACGGGAACCCCAACAATAGACAGGCCCAATAGGTATACACTGGGGAAACAACATGCCCTACCTATGTTGTTGAGATCCAGGAGATCAACCTGCAATCTGGGAAGGTCCTTCTAGACCACCAACTTCCTCCCTAGAGGATGAGGAAGAAAATTAGGAAAGTGAACCCAAAGCCATTCCACCCTTTCCTGAGTGACTAACGGTAACCACGCAACCAAACCCAAAGGAGACTGAACTTTTGGGAGAACTTAAGCAGTTGTGTGTGAAAACACCACTTCTCTAGGCCATCAAAGATGTACCAATATACAACAAATTGATCAAGGAGAAGTGTTTCAGACACCCAGGCAGGCGCAAGAGAGATGCCCCGACTATCAATGTCATAGGAAAATTGTCCGATCTAATGTTGGGGCAAGTAATCTATCCAAAATATTTGGACCCTGGGAGTCCTGTAGTTGATGTCCACATCAATGGCACCATAATCTCCCACACCTTGATCAATATAGGGGTTGCCATTAATGTGATGACTAGGGACACTATGCTTAAACTCAACCTTCAGAGTTCCTTAATAAAGACCTCGACAGTACTGTAGTCAGCAGACCACTCCACCGTGACTCCCGAAGGGATTGTGGAAGATGTCTTGGTCTCTGTTGACTCTTGGGAGTACCCTGCAGACTTCTTGGTCCTTCAACCAAAGGCAAAAATCACTGGATACCCCCTCATTTTGGGAAGGCCTTGGTTAGCTACTGTGGATGCTTACATCAGTTGTCGAGCTGGAAGCATGACCATCAAGAATGGGCTATGTCCAAATGGCTAGTCCTCTATCCTCCTTCCCAACCTCTGCTAGAACATGACTTACCACTCTAGTTGGAAGAGGGAGATGAGGACGAGGTCTACTCTACACCTTTGTACACAGTAGAAGCCACCAGGGGAGACCCTTAAACTGAGGATGACTTGATTGAGAATTTGATTCAAAACCCACCTCCTGGTGCACTTTCATTAGCGGAGTTGGTGGAAGATACCCAAGTCAGTGCTTTAGTGGACCTCTGTGTGACTAATCCGACCTCTCCTAGAGTTAAGAGTGTTGAATTTGGCCCCGAAAGAACCTTAAAGATCAGCTCCTCCCTATCTCAATCCCAGGAGAAGGAGCTGTGTAGCTTATTGAACAATCATTTGGATGCTATCGCTTGGAGCTATAAGGAGATGAAAGGAGTCCACCCTTTAGTCTGTACCCATCACATTTACATTAAGGAGGATTGTAAACTAGCTAGGCAGCCTCAGAGGAGAATGAATCCAACCCTTAAAGATATCGTCAAAGAAGAATTGCAAAAATTGTTGGATGCAGGATTCATCTACCCCATCTCTGACAGTGAGTGGGTCTCACCTCTAGTGATTGTGCCCAAGAAAAATGGGAAGTGGAGAATCTATGTAGATTATCGAGAACTTAAGAAAGCCACCAAGAAGGACCATTTCCCTTTGCCTTTCATAGATCAAGTGTTGGATGGACTAGCAGGGAAGAAGTTCTTCTATTTCCTAGATGGGTTCAACAGGTATAATCAGATCCAGATCAGCCCGAAGGACCAAGATAAGACCACCTTCACTTGTCCATGGAGTACCTTTGCCTACTGG
>APFE030180827.1:36089-126887 GCA_000404065.3 Pinus taeda | reverse complement strand
ATGATGATGATGATGATGATGGTTAACGTCCACTGAGACCAAATTGGTCTATCGGACCTACAATTTTCTTAATTTTTATTTGTCTGGCTCCTCGTCTTTCTTGGCGAGATTGGTGTTGTAGCTTTCTTTCTTTTCTCTACGGTCTTCCAACTTCCTTTGTCTTGCATCTCCTTCATCTCTTCTGGTTCTTGGGACATTGGTGTCTTAGCTTCGCGATCTATAGTCAGAGAAGTTTGGTTTAGGAGATTTGTTTTGCTGTTAAATGAAGATTCATTTTCTGCGGTATTCAAATCCTCATAACTGTTGATTTGTAGGGGCGGGCTTTCTCCTTGCTTGCTTTGAGAGTTGTTTCCTTCTTCCTTGATTTCTTGTGACTCAGAGTTTTCTCTAGAATAATCTTCTTTGGTGACCGTGTAGTGTTCTTTTTGTGCTCCTTCCCACCATGTAGCTCTGTGGTAGTTTTTTCTAGCAAAATTTTTCTCAGAGGCTTTTGGGCAATTTTTGGCTAGATGCCCCGTCTCAAAGCACGATCAACATCTGAAGAGGACACTTTCATAATCAAGCTTCTGGTTCCACACATAGTCTTTACTTGTTAGGTTTATTTCAGCTGGGAATCCGGCGCTGAAATCCATTTCCACACAGATGCGTGCATAGGTGGTTCTGGCATATTCTTCTGTTTCTGGGCACCTGCAGTAAAATTTCCCAATTGCATTTCCGATGGCTTTTAGCGAGGAGAGATTCCAGAGATGTAGGGGTAGACTTGGCAATCTCACCCAAACTGGTGCTGAGGTTATCACTGCTGTAGAGGGATCGAATGATGGGTTCCGTGGCTTCATGAATAGGCCTGATTTTTCCCAAAACCAGGGGCCGGAATCTAGAATACATTGTCTGCTTTCAGGATTTTCAAAATCTACTATAAAGAAACCTCTAGCACAGGGGTAGATATTAATTTCATCAGAAATGATAGGCTTCCATACCTCCGAGATCCAATTGTGGAGTGCTATCAGCCGCGGCCAAAAACCATTGAACCGGCAAATTAGGGCACTTTCGGAGAACTTCAAAGCTTCATTGAGTGAGTCCTGGACCACTTGGATAGTGGGAGCTGGGGCTTCACTCACGATATGGGCAGGAGATTTCCCTCCAGAGGCGGATGAGCCACCAGTTATTTTTGCGAAGCTCGGAGCCATATTTTACGTAGATCTGCACCAGATCGAAAGCCAAACCGCAGATCTGAAGAGATACGAACGTCCCACTCAACCTCAGATACTGACCAGCTACGTCCTCCACACGTTCCACTGTCTCCAAAAAATTACGAACATCCACCGGATAGCAGATCTGAAGACCGACAAGCTGCGAGATACCGCAGATATAATAAGAACCTCCCGCAGCGAAGAACCGAAGAACCGCAGAGAAAACTGCGAAGAACTGCGAAATATGCGAAGAACTGTATACTTTTATCTTAACAACCTAATATTATTATTTTAATTAAGATATTATTTATATATATTATATTATATATATTATTAATATATTATATTATATATATATATTACTTAATTTTATAATAATAAATACTTTTTAAACTAACATATAATTTATTTTTTCATTTATTTATTTTTTACTAATTACCTTATTTCCATAATAAAATAATAATTAATAATAATAATATTTAATAAAAATATAATAATAATAAATTAATAAATAATTTTTTTTTTTGACCTAGGTCCTAAAGTTAAAATTAGTCGTTATTCAATTTAGCCATTGGAGACTCTGCTCATACTATTTAACATGCTAAGCTGGATCTGTTTCTTCAACTTGTCTTGATGATGAACCATACTAGTTGGTTCGAAACGCGTCGACAAATGGTTTCTCATGTGATTTTTGCAGAAAAATCTCTCATAAACTTGATATGGATCACAGAAGCCTCAACTCTACAATTGAATCCCTGCACGGAAAAGCCATCGCAACCAAGGTCCATCAATTTGAACGGGCACGCTTGCAGGTTTCAAGGTTGAAGTCAGATCTAGCCTTTCTTAAACAATGTAGAGACTCCTCCGTCATCCCTATCTTTGCCCGGATTAAGCATCGCCTTAACACTCCCCTAAACCATCAGGTTTTCCTTAAGGCGAGTTTGGCGTTAGTAAGAGTAGAAATCAACAGAGTCAGAAAGTCCTTGAATCTAGTTTCTCAGTTTCTGTTGGATTTGCATCTGGAGCTTGGGAACTTATTTTTAGCCTCCCTTTGGGCCCGAATAGATGCCTGTTCGGCTCTGAAATCCCTTCGTTTAGAGGAGACTCGGAAGCTGAATCAGGCTTCTAAGTTTCAAAGATTAGAGAGAAATTCTGATAGGGCCATGGGAGAAGTTTCCCGTAACCGGGTCTCATATGGTCAAATCTCAACGCTTAATGAATGGTTATCTGGGAACTCAGGTGGGGTCTCTGGTTTCCCTTCACTAGAGGTCTCAGCTCCCTCTGATGGAACCGATCCAGTGTCTTCGGATCCACGTTTATCCGTATTGACGTCTGGTTTACCGGAGAACATCGACCATTGTCATCTCAGCGCAGGAGGAAGCAGATCTCCCCTTGCACCCTGCGTATCTGAGTTGTCTTCTCAAGTGATTGATCTGAGTACCGACGTGGAGGGGTATCTCTTTGGGGTTATTAATGGATCTAACCCAATCTCTTCATATCTGCATTCATCTGTTTTGGGTTCTGTTGCACCGGAGAGCATTGACAGGTGTGGCCTCTGCGCAGAAGAAGACAGAGCTACCCGTGCCCCTTGCAGTTCTAAGTTGGCTTCTCAGGTGAGCATCCCTGATGCCTGTGAGGGTATTGCGTGCTCTACTCCTGTCGGCAGCCCTCCAGAACGTAGTGCGTTCCTTTTCCTAGCTTTGATCTGGTTGACAGCAACCTGGCTATGGGTGATTCAATTCCATCTTCGGTGTCCAGACCAACGTGGAGCGATTCAGATCCGGTGGTTCAAGCTGCGGTTTCGCCTTTCAGCTCCACTTCCCCGGTACGCAACAGTTCCTCTGAGCCAGAAGTTGGTATGGCAGACTACGTTGGTGTGGTCAGTGAAGGTTCGGTCTCGTCTCCGCACCCTGTGTTTTTTTCTGCGTTCAGGAAATTGGCGTGTGATAATATTAATATTAATTGTAATAAGAATTATTATAGTAATAATATTAACATGGTTAATAATATTGTTAATCATAATTGTTTAATAATATATTAACAATGTTAATAATAATAATAATATAATAATAACATTATTGATAATAATATAATCATAAGTGTATCAACAATAATAATAACAATTTTATTAATAATAAGAATAATAATAATAGGAATATATTTAATAATAATGATAATAATATGAGGGTAGAGATTAACAACGATAATAGGATATTAAATTGTAATAATCATAGTTCCAATGATATTACTAACAATTCTAGCAAAGGTAATAATAAGATATTGAATTTTGATATTAGTAATTATAGTACTAATAGTATTAATAGCCTACACCCTTCTAATAACAGGGTGATCAATCTTTCCAGTTTCTCCTTTCCCCCTTCTATTTTTAAAGTTTTGGGTAAAGGGCTGAATTTCGCCTTAGCCCCTAAGAAGATCTCGGTGGATGATATCATTTGTGACATAGAGTTTGGGATTAGAGGTTTACCTCATAGGCTCAAGGATACTATTAGGAAAGACTGTGCAGTTGTCTTGAGAAAGGCTAAGCCCCCTAAGAGCAACCTTAGCAAGGAAGAATCTTTAGCTCTCAGATCCCTAAACCAGAACAAAGATATCATTGTTCTAAAGGCAAACAAGGGTGGTGTTGTCGTCATCCTTGATAGGGTTGATTATCGCAGCAAGATGTTAGATCATCTTCATAATAGTGGTAGCTACAAAAAGCTTCGCAAGAATCCTTTGAAGAAGGTTGCTAGGAATGTGGCTCTTGCCATTAAATCCATTAACTCAGTGAGTTCCCTGCACCATAAACTCATTGAGAGCAACCCTATTACTCCAAGAATCTATGGTCTCCCCAAGATTCATAAGGAAGGAGCTCCCTTAAGGCCCATTGTCAACACCAGTGGAGGTCCTACCTACCTTCTTGCTAAGTTTCTTGCGTTAAAGCTTAAGCCCTTAGTTGGTCATATGGAGTCCTTCGTTAAAGACTTTGATTCCTTTATTGATGAACTCAAGGACATTAAGCTTGACCCTGGGGACATTCTTGTTAGCTTTGATGTAGTTTCCCTGTTCACTTGCATCCTGATTAAGGAGGCCATGGAGGTGATCAACTGTCTAACTGACCCTGACACTGCCAGGTTAGTGGAGATCTGCCTCACTTCCACCTTTTTTAGTTTTGAGGGAAAGTTCTTCGAGCAAACCTATGGGGTCGCCATGGGCTCCCCCCTTTCCCCTGATGTTGTTAATCTTTTATGGAAGATTTTGAGTCCAAGGCTCTAAGTTCTTCCCGGCTCTTGCCAAAGCTCTAGAAAAGGTATGTGTATGACACCAATGTCATCTGGTCTCATGGCCAAGAAGAATTAGATCTTTTCTTCGAGCATCTCAACAATCATTCCTCAGCCATTAAGTTCACTAAGGAGTAGGAAGTTGATGGTTGCCTCCCTTTCCTTGATATTATTATTTCTAGGAATAGTGATGGTTCCCTCGCCCACCAAGTTTTCCGGAAGAAAACACATACAGAGCAGTATCTTCATGCCAGTTCCCACCATTTCCCAGCTCAAAATATGGGTGTTCTCAATACCCTTGCTACTCGGGCCCTAAGGATCTCGGATAGGAAGAGTTTTGAGAAAGAAAAATCCCTTCTCCTTGATGTCTTCGTTGACAAAGGTTATAGTAGATACTTGGGTTAGAAGGCTTTCGTTAAAGCCACCAATAATTCTCTGTCTAAAAGGGAACCGAAGGAATAAGTTCCAGGAGTTCATCTTCCGTTTGTTCAGGGGACCACTGATAAGATTACAAGGATTCTCAAGATGCATAGTGTCCCTGTGACCTTTAGGCCCCTTAACACCAATCGTTCGTCCCTCAGATCAGTAAAGGATCCTATCGACCCCAAGGATATGAAAGAGGTTTATATTATCCCCTGCTCCTGTGGGACCCCCTATGTAACGCCCTCGAGACTCGAGCAGGCGTGCACGATGGGCGGGTGCCCCATGCACGACGACGGACACTTCTTGGCACAACGACGAACGCTTCTTGACACGACGACGGGCAGTGCGACGAGTGGGCGAGCTACCTCCGACACTTGGGGAACCCGGGTAGGCACGCACGACGGTGGGCGGGCGCCCTTGCACAATGGGTGGGCACCCTGTGCACGATAGGCGGGCGTGATCACCCGACGAGCTGACGGTTCAACAAAACAGGCAAGCGCGGGCGCAGTCACCCGACAAGCAGGTGTAGTCACCCGGTGAGCTGACGACATAATGGGCGGGCGCCCCGGCAGACGACCCGTGCACGATGGGTGGGCGACCCGTGGGCGACCCACGCCCAATGGGTGGATGACCCGAGCGACAGACATGTGGAGCGCGGGCACGGTTTGACAATGGGTGGGCGCGACTTAACATAGGCGGAACAATGGGCGGGCGCCCCGGCGGGCGACCTGTGCACGGTGGGCGGGCGACCCGTGAATGATGGGTGGGCACCCCGGCGGATGACCCGTGCACGATGGGTGGGCGACCCAACAATGTGACGAACAACGAACTGTGGTGTGACGAACAACGAACTGTGGTGCGACGAACAACGAACTGTGGTGCGACGAACAGCGAACTGTGGTGCGACGAAAGAATGTAGCGAAAGGCACTTAGGCTGGGATATGGCTAAGTGTGAGACACATGTATTAATGTACACGAAAACATATTATATGGTGGCTTGTACGCATATAAATATGTGTGGATAATTAAAATAAAACATAATATAATATATTCAATATATACGTGGGCTTGTATGAAATATGGTGGGGTCGGCCATGGGTTGTGCACCCCCCCCTTAAACATATGGAGAAGTGTATATATTATGGAGGATGGAGCTTCATTTCTCCATCGAACTTCGCTTGACTTCCTTCGCATAAGGACAAGTGAGCAATGCGAAGACTTGAGGATATGCGCATTCCTCATGCGCATAAGGAAGAAAAGGTTCTCGCATGTTTTGGAATTGGTTATGAGGAAGGTTGTCACGGTTGAGGGACTTCTATACACGGGTTTTGTGTAGGATTGGGTGAGCGTCTTGGTGACCCGTGTGGGTACCCGCTCTTGGACAAAGGTGCACAAATGTGTATGTATAAGGCTGTCTTATGCCTTGTTGTAAATATTGTTAAGTGTTGGCTTGGATTCTGCCAAGCACACTTGTTGATGTAATATTGAAGAATTTCATAATATATTAATATCGAGCGAACTTGTTCGGGAGTTGCCCCTCCCTTTACACTTGTGTGCAATTGTTATTGTTCTCGGTTTAATTGCATCTTGGATAATGAATGTGTATGGGCTTCATTAAGTGTAAAGATTAATGCTTTTTACTTGGTTGAGAAAAATAAACTAAGTATGTTTATGTGAAAGGCCTAGTCCATGTGCATGAGTATTGTTAAAAAGAAAGTGTACGGTGGTGATGCACCTCGCCGGACACGGTTGGAAGACTACCGTAGACCTGGGGGCGTGACACCCTATATTGGTGAGACTAGTCGCTCCATTAATCAAAGGATTAGTGAGCATGCAGCTGACCTTAAGCATAGAAGAGCTAAGACCTCTGCTTTATCTGAACATGTAGAAAAAACCAATCATCATGTTTGCATTGAGGAGGCTAGTGTTATTGCTAAGGTTTCGCACTTCCATCATCAGAAATTTAGGGAAGCTCTTGAGATTGAAAAGAGGCCGAGCAATCTCAATAGAGAGGATGGCTGGAAAATCAGTAGGTGCTGGATTCCAGCACTCTTTTCTTAGTCGTTTGTTCGCCCCCCTCATCATTTTTTTGGGTCTTATTTTATTATACTATATATCTTATATATATATAATATATATATATATATATAATTTATTTATTATTTATTTTTTTTTACTAAATATTCTTTTCTCGCCTCTTATTTTATTTGTTATTTTTTTTTTTATTATTTTATTTTAGTTTTTTTTTATTTTTTTTTTAAATACATATATGTATGTATATAATATTAGTAATAATTAATAAATAATTTTTAGAGACAAATAATTACCTTTTTAAACTAACCATTAAATTAAATATTATTATTTATATTTTTTATTAATCCTAACTTTTTTATTACATCCTAATATATAATATATATTATATATATATATTATATATATATATTATATATAATTTACTAAACAAATAAATTACTTTTTAAACTACCATTAAATTATTTTATTTATATATTTTTATTAATCCTAATTTTATCTTAACAACCTAATATTATATTATTAATTGAAATTATATATATATATATGTGTGTGTGTGTGTATAATTAATTTAAATAAATAAATAAATTACCTTTTAAACTAACCATTAATTTATTTTATTCATTTTATTATTATATATATATATATATATATATATATTATATTATATATATATATATATATATATATATATATATATTTATATTATATTTCTACTAATTTAACTTTATTTCCATAAATAAAAATAATAAATATTAATAATAAAATAAAAATAATAATATTAAATTCATAAACAATTTTTTTTTTGACCTGGGTCCTAAAGTCAAAATTAGCCGTTATTCAATTTAGCCGTTGGAGACTCTGCTCATACTATTTAACATGCTAAGCTGGATCTGTTTCTTCAACTTGTCCTGACGATGAACCACACTAGTTGGTTCGAAACGCGTCGACAAATGGTTTCTCATGTGATTTTTGCCGAAAAATATCTCATAAACTTGATATGGATCACATAAGCCTCAACTCTATAGTCCCTTTCTGATCAGAGCATAAAATAGAGCACTCTCACCATGCCAGGGGGTTTTATCAGGAAGGAACCCTCGGATTCTAGTACACTGCGTGAACATCTTGAGGTGGTGAACCTCTTCACCCGTGCCAACTGGATGACCTTTTGTGACCAAATTCAGAGTCATGATGATGAGATAATGGAGGAATTCTTAACGTCCTTACAACCTAAATCAAAGACACAGGCCACATTGAACTTCAGAGGGTTGATCCTAAAGCTTACCCATGAACTCATTAGTCGATTTACTGGTCTGCCATTAGGGATACCCTAGAGCAAAGAGGAGAGGGCATTGGGCCAAAAAGCCAAGAAAGAATTCTTCTTACATGAGGAACAATTTGCAGAAGACAAGAACGGGGTCCGGAGAGCCAGCTTACATCCTCTTTTGGAGCGAAGTCAGTCTCCAAATCATGAAATACATTACCTGTGAGGGGCAGTTCAGCATTGTCTACGACTATCATTTCCAGTTGGTGAATGAACTAAGACATATGTTGGATTTACCTCCAAAACAAAAGTTGAGCATCCCCTATTTTCTTTTACAATCATTAATTGAATGTGGCACAAAATTGAAGGAAGGGACACCAGATCAGTTAGCCCATCATGGGCTCATCAAGCTTTTATTAGAATATGCCCTCCACACCTACACTATCCCCCTCTCCTGGGAGATTTTCCGCAACATGTCCAGAGATGACGATATTCAAATTCTATCCGAGGAACTCACCTCATCTAGCAGTGAAGAAAGGGAACACACTGAGGCAGGAGAGAAAGCCAATGGTAAAGAAACACAGGACAGACCACCACAGAAACAATAGAAAGAGAAACGTGGAAACGGCCAAGTTGTTGAGCCTAAAATTGTGGGAGGAACAATGGCACAAACACCCAGGGAAAAATGATTGCAGAGTAGAGCAGAGAGGACTGAAAAAGTCCAAATGAAGGAGGGCACAACCAAGGCAATCAAACAGGAATTAAAAGGAAAGACACATCCAGCCAAACAAACCGAAACAGTTTCTACAAAAAGCATGAAAACAGATTCTACAGGAAGCATGAAAATGTTTTCTATAGGAAGCATGAAACCAGTTGAAATAGTTTCTACAGGAAGTATGGAAACAAAGAAACAAAAGGAGAAATCACCTGAGATCTTGGCCATGGAGGCAGTAGCTATGCTAGCTGCCTTAAGCACATCTCTAAAATAGAAAGGGAAGCAAAAAAGGGAGCCTTCCATGTATTTTAAGGCAAGAAGGAGCACGCGGATAAAAGCTGGTAGACCCCAACCACAGTCAAAAGAGACAATTACGATTGAGGACACCACAGCTAAACAAAGGGAAAGGTCTCCTCCAAAGGCATCTATCACCTATGAACGGGGAAGCCCAAAAATGTCCACCTGGAAAGAAAGGATTAAAATGATGGACACAAATACCTCTCTACAAGATGCTGAGACGGTTCTACAGGAAACGCTGTCTAGACTAAAGGAGACCGAGGAATTGGGATAAAAGGTAGCTAAATCATCCCAGGAGGAAGAGAAGACTGAAAACATTGTGGAACCTAGCCCCCAGCCCAGCTTGGGCTCCTACTATAACCGGTTAGAGGCCGGAAAGATAATTCCCCAAAAAAATTGCAGTGCCACTTTTCTTTGCACTAGAATAAGAGAGGGTGAGGACCCACACTTGGATGAAAATTGCCAAGTCCAAGGGTGTGGCAAATACAGGTCCCTTGGAAGAGCAACTCAAAGAGGCAAAAAAGGAATTTGCTATGGTACGACATGTGGAAAGTAGTCAGCAAGCCAAGCTACAGGAAGAAAACGAGCTGCTTAAACAACAACTACAGTTATAGGGACACTACAAGGAAGATAGGCCTTGCACCTTAGGATAACAACGACAACAGGAGGAGCCCACGACAGACAAAGAAACCCCTGATAAACAATAGAAGAGAGATGGATTGCAGGCTGAAATAGAGGCACTGATTAGACAACTACAGGAGAAGGAATTGCAAGCAGCACAGGAGATACAGTCTCTAAGGCAACAAGTACAAGAGAAGGAGGCCCAACTGGCTTGCATGGCCAGCTAGGTAGTGTAGGCAATGTAATGTAAGCAACTTGCCAAATCATATGCCTTATACCTTAAGGATGAGTGGTTGCAGTTCCAGATTAACACCTTGGCGCAAAGGGGAATTACTCCATTTCAAAACTACCATCAATTCATGACTTTATGTGACAGTAGCTCATCAGAGGACAAGGCCAAGTTATGAGAGTTCTACCTACACAACTTGGCCCTTCCCAACATGAACTTGTGGGACCCCAATGCTGCAGTAGGAGACGTGTAACTTATGGCCATGGCCTCTTGGCTAAATCATGAAGAAAAGAGAGCAACAAAGGTCCGAAATGTTATGGACAGGGAACTAAAGGAGCCACTAATGATTAGAGTAGAGCTGGAGGATCCCTTAGCACTAATATATGCCCACCAACACTTAGCCAATGATGCTCAGGCCCTACCAGATTACATTGAATGACAAGCTCAAGCCATAGCCCATTTCGAGGACATGGAGAGACTGTTGGGGGAAAACTATGTTCATGCTCGCTCCTGGAGGTGGAATACACTGTCCTACAGCCTAACAATAAGAGAATACCACTCCCCAACAAGGATGAGGGAGGCCTTGGCGAGAGTACCCCTCTACAAACAGTCCATGCAGAACCTTCAAGTCAACTGGATCGGCCTCAAGTTCAGTCCTCCCTTGCTTTTGGGGCTGCTGGAGGGAGTCAAAGAAGAGGAGGAACACAGGTAGTGGGAAGAAGTGGGAAAAAAAGCAAGATTTCATGACCGTGAAGAACATATCACCTTGGAGGCCTGGGATGTGAGGGAGGTGGTCAAGGAAATCAAGGATGATGAGCTGGATTAGTTGCTCAGAGGATGAGCAACCCATTCAGCAGGGGGTGATGATGAGCCCTGGAATT
The DNA here is from genome assembly GCA_000404065.3 of Pinus taeda. Classification (NCBI taxonomy): domain Eukaryota; kingdom Viridiplantae; phylum Streptophyta; class Pinopsida; order Pinales; family Pinaceae; genus Pinus; species Pinus taeda. Next base: position 115,958 of record APFE030180827.1, on the reverse strand, counting down.
GGGTAACTTATTGGGCTCATTTTGCCTAACTGTTCTTCGTCAATCCACCATTTTTCATAGTTTATGCATGTTTTTTGAGTATATTTATGTTATTTGAACGAATGAGGATAGTCACTTGACCAAGAAGGCTAACACATTGTTAATGCAGATTTTTGGACAAATTTTGGGGCCAAGGCCAAGCAATTATGAGCCAGATGACAGCCAAGCATGAAGGAACAAGGGTGAGGATTCATAGGAAGGGTGTCCCTTGCATTAAATTTCCCCTTCCTCGAAATATCCACCCTCGGCTCGGAGTTTAGCACGCCACTGAAAAGGATTCCCAAGGGCAGCCGAGTAGTCTTGTGTAAAGTGGTTGATCACTAGAAATTTGAGCAGCCGAGCCCCTTGAGTTAAGGAGGGTTGTTAGAGACCCTCGTAGTGCATAAATAGGAAGGCTTCTAGCCTTCATAGGTTACTTTTTGGACTGTTGTTTTTTGCACTAGAGTGTTGTTATTTTGTCAGCTCATTTTGTAGCTACTGTTGTATAACCTTCTTGTGACATGGTTATTTTTTAGTAATGGTAAGCAGCTTTATTTGGCACTAGTTCTGAGTTTTTCTTAGGAGCCTGTAGCTCTTGGGGTTGGGCCTAACCCAAGTGCCAAGGCTTCCTTTGTGTTCTGTTATTTTCTTTTTATGTCTTTGCAAAATAATTTTTGTTAAGTAGATTAGAATCTTGCTTGGTTACCTAGATCATAGTTGATGATTAAGAAGGCTTTTCCTGTTCAAATTGACTTGATAGGTTAATAATAGGGAATATATTCAGAAAAAGGCTATCAAGCACCTCGGATCTCACCTATCCCTTAGTGGGATCATGAGCTAGGACCAAGATGACTTTCCCGCCACCAAAAACACTGCCTTTGCTTCACCATGCAATTATTAGTGTTACATTCTCATTTGATGAAGTTGATATCAGTTGTGATTGCATGCTTAGGTTCATGATTGCTTAGTTTCATAGTTACTTCAAATGATTTTGTTGCGAATAGACTTATGTTCATTTTCTTTGCTGTTATCTAGGTCAGATTAGGTTAAAGTAGCTAGGACCTTGATTTTCCAAGTCTTTGTTTGTTCAGTTTGAGAAATAACTTGCAGAGCACCTATAATACTTCTCCATCTACCTGTACTCCCTCAATCCCACCTACTCCATCCTCTAAACCGGATTCTTGCCTTACATTTTCCACATTCACTTGCTTTGCCCTAAATTCCCATATTTTTGTGCAACATTGCTCTATCCCTCCTTGAACAAATCCAACCATCCTCACCACTCCTCAGCTCCATCCACCAAGTCCTGGACCTCCTCACACCCTTATCTCACCTATATACCCACTCCTTCACCTTTCTTCCTCCATCAATCCTCCAAAATCCCCTTTCTGAACATCCTGTAGAAAGTTACAGAACATCCTGTAGAAATTCCAGAACATCCTGTAGAACCCCTGCAGACTTCCTGTAGAAGCTCACGAAAGTGGTTTCTTGATAGCCAAACTCTATGAAACTCTCTGGAAGGGTGCCAGGGACCCCTTAGGCCCTCTCTGAACCTTCCCGACCTCCTGCAAGCATTTCCTCTCGCCAATCCACCTCTACACAGTCAAAAACAATGAAAGCACATGCATGATAATTCTGACAACTTGGTCAAAAATACAAAAAGATGTTTTCTTCAGATAGAAGTAGCTTAGACAAATGTATTTTAACTTCCTAGAAGTCAATGGCATCTCTTTCAGTAGCTTGCATCCTCTTTCTTGCATCAATAGGGCTAACTAGTAAAGTTAGGGTTTGCTAGGGTTTGCATCTCCTTTCAACTTTTCAGTTTCTTTTCGCAAGTAGATTAGCTTCCTTTGAGTTAGCTTCCATCCATCAGTTAAAAAGCTTCTTCTCAGAGCTCATAGAATTTATCTTAAGCTCCTAGCGGACTTGTGCTAACTGACCAAGTGACAGTCGTGGCAAGAGCTAGTACTTGTGCATACAGCACTGTCACTTCTAAGTTTGTTACAAAATACTGGGTTGATAAAAGTAAAGGAGAGTCCTAGGAGTTGCTGCATTATTGCTGCAATATTGGAGCCCACCAGCCACCCCATTCTACTATGGGTTATGAGGTACCGTCAACTCCCATTTAATTCCTTCCACTGCACAGAAGTCCTTAAACTCTTGAGAGACATATTCTCCATTGTTGTTGCTTCTCAAGGCCTTGATATTCTTCCCTGACTCTTTCTCGACCAAAGCTTTGAACTCACAAAACTTTGTGAAGGTTTCGTCATTCTTCTGCATGAAATAAATCTAGAATTTACGAGAATAGTCATCAATCAAAATCAAATAATACCTTTTCTTCGCTATGGATGCCATCGAGAATGGTCCACACATATCAATATGAACTCACTCCAAAATATCCTCTGCTCTACTTTCTCGATCATGAAAGGAAGACTTGGTGTACTTTCCCAAGGTACAACCTTTGCATGTGTCAACTTGCTCAAGTTTACCTTTGGGAAGTCCTGTAGATAGCTGCTACATTATCTTCAAAGCCCCATGATGCAAATGGCCCAACCGCCTGTGCCACAACTTACCAATGTCTTGGCTTTGCACCAATTCTGCTTTTTAACTCAAAGCTGCACAATCAGCTACCTCTAGTTTATAGATATTCTTCACCTGAATCGATATCCTCTAGGTATGACCCGTGGCTATGTGTCTTAGGAATGCCTTTCCTTTACTGAAGACAACATCGTAGCCTTTTTCCTCCAACATCACGACTGATACCAAGTTCTTCTTCAGTCCAGACACATACTTCACATATGCCAAGGTGATAGGATATCCATGCTCCCTCTGAAAAGCAACCATGCCCACTCCTAAAACACTATACCTTCTATCATCACCCATCTCTACTTGCATCTTGAGGTGTTTCTCCTCCAAGGCACTCAATATACTTTTATCACCGGTCATGTGGAATGAGGCTCCACTGTCAAGATAATAGACACAACCCATCATCGATGACACCGTGAATGTGATGAGGGTAAAGTCCGTTTCGAACTGAGAGGCTAATGCCTCACCTTTCAATCCTTCTGAGGGTCCCTTATTGGACTTCTTCAATGGGAATTTAGTTGCATAATGTCCCATCTCGGGACAATTAAAGTATCTCACTTTAGACATGTGACCCTTCTTCCCTTAATGAGAAGAATTCGATTTGGAATGGGAAGCCTTTCCCTTCCCTTTCCTTGCCTTACTTGCTAACGCTATATTTTCTTCATCATAATTCTTGGATGAAGAACCATCTTGTGTGCTCCTCTTGATCTCCTTCTGCATAAGATCTGACCATAGTTGTTCCCAATATGGAAGTTTCTCCCTTCCATTCACAAAGTCTTGGTAGCTATTCCAACTCTTTGGAAGGCCAAGGAGAGTGAGGCTCACCATATCTTCATCGGCAGTAGTTATTCCCACACAGCCAAGCTCATCTCCGTAGGTGGTGAGCTTGTTCTAATATGTGGAAATAGTATTGCCTTTCTTCAACTTGATTCTTCGAAGCTTATCCTTGAGTGCCAATTTCCTTTGGTCGCTACTATTCTAGTAGAGGTCCTTTAATGTCTTCCACATTGAAAATGGAGTATCCTTCCCATGGAGACTCGAGACAATATGGTCTCTAACTCCCTCAAGGATGATCCATCTCGCCTTCGCCACACACTTCTTCCACTCAACCAACTATTGTGCAATAGTTGAAGCTGGCTTTGGGATTTCTTGATCAATGAATTCCTTCAAGCCAGTGTCTTCTAATATGGCCTCCATTCTATATTTCCATGCTATGTAATTCGAGCTACCTTCCAAGGCATACTCGAGTCTTAAGCCATAGAACACCATTGGCCAACCTTGAAGTATGATATGAATTTGATTTTCACCTGCAACCCCAAACTTCAAACTTTGAATTCTCTTCTCAGTGTATTGTTCACAACTCTAACACCATGTAGAAATTCTCTACAAATCTAGCTTTGAGACCATGTAGAAAATTTGATACAGGTTAACCTGATAATGCAATATAAATCAAAGAAGAATATTATAACCTACTTCTACTATCAAATTGCGGAAGCTTAAACATTGGGTTGAACAATATAGCCATAAGAAGAACAATCAATGCACAATACACATGAGAATACTTTGGGGAAAGACTCAGCTAAAAACCCCACTATGTGTATTATCATACAAGATGGAAATACATAGGAATTATACAAAGCCTTAGCTCTCATATCTAGTTAGCTCTCAGTACAATCCTTAAAGATGCTCATAGGAAATCTTGGCTTCTCTCTAGTCTTCTCCTCTGCCCTCGAAGCTCCTATTTTCTTACGCTATTCCTATGGGATGATTCACCTTCAACCAAGTGGAACACACTGATCTCACATACTATCAGAACTACTCAATCCTCAAGGAATGATTTCCTTGACTGCATGCATGATTTTTCTTTATAAGAAAACACATGCAACTGATAATACACTATCCTTGAATTTAATCTCAACTGTATCTTTCTCAGAGTAGACATGCACGAGTTTCTGATGAGGGAATCTTCAGTTAATTGGAGTACACTAGTTGAGTTCATGCATGCATCAACTGATTGTTAACTCTCTATTAGTACCTCAAATAGTTTGGAACTAATTTAACTGGACTTAACTCAATAAACTGAGTAAACTAATTACAACTCAAATATAAATCAATCTTATCTCCTTAATTTAAGGGATAACTCTTACATGACTTAAAAAAGATTTCTAACATGAAATTCTCCAACTAATTAATTCAACATGAATTAATCAATTATTCCAAGTAGTTTTTAAGACTAAATTCAATTTTAATTCACAATTTAATTCAAGGATAAACTAAATTGGAATATTCTTGTTGCCATGTTTCAACATGGAGGCCCTGCAACAATTTGAATAGTAGCATCAGATCATACTAGGGGCTATCCAGATTAGTTTGTTGGAGTTGTAGACCCATGTGTTGTAAGTTGGCATGGTGTCTACCGTATTGGCTATCAGAACTTCAGAGGCTACCGATTTGTTGTGCACAAAGGCTTCCATTGCGATAGTGATACTGGAGGGAGCATTAACCATCGAAAATGAGGCTAACGGGCCCACTGTCAGTGGCCTAAAGGGAGTTGGGATGAACCTGTTAGTGCTTCCACATGAAGCACTCTACCTCTTGTAGGATGGAGTAATTGTAGAGCTAAGGGCCTGTGAGCACTGCACCCTCTAGATAATCAACGAACATCAGATAAACAATGAATAGATGGCCCTATAGAGAAATATTTCCATCATCGTTGAGGCTGAGGTGACCAACTAGAGAAATAAGATTATGAAGGTCATTGAGGAGGTATGCAGAATGGTCCCGGAGTTGGCCATTCCAGAGGAGGATCTATTCGAGGTTTGCATCCACAAGTTGGACACAGGGGTGCATGACACTCAAACTGAGATGGCATGGGTTCAGCTGGAGTTGAACCTACAGATTACAGAGCTTCAATTGAGGGCCTAGCCTTCAATACTACTAGAGGTAAAGGAAAAATGGATGATCATTGTCACAGAAGAAGTCATGGCAATGGAGAGTGTAGTAGCAGACTGCACAGTTGTTCGAGAAATGATTTGAGGTTCTGACAAGATTGTAGGAGGACCCAAATATATAGAAGCTAGATACGGAAGCGCGTGAGCTACAATAGTGCTATGATGAAGTTAAGGGCACATCATGAACCATTGCATTACACACAGGCTATCCAAGTTGCAGGAAGCCAAGAAGCTGAAAGAACAAGTGGACGGAGCACTGCACAAGGAAGCAGTGTTGAAGGTGAAACTAAAGCCCTGGATCGAGGAAGCTCATGCTACCACAGGAAATATTGAAGGCAAGCTTGTGACCCTACAAGTGACGCAACAAAAGCTTCAGGCTGACAGCGCAGGAGTTGTGACTGAGAAAACAGTTGAAGATGCGAAGCAGGTGGTAGCTCAATGCACAACCGAGGTAGTGGTCATTCAGGTCGAGCTGCAGGGGCTTCGGGCAAAGATCTCTGCACCTTCCAAGTGACTCAAGGGTGATTCATGATGTTTGTGTTAGGGGGCCATCGGAAGCAGGATCCCCCAAGTGTAGTTTTGGGGCTAAAAGCCCATGTTTGACTAAATTTTGTAATAAAATGGTAAAGTCTCCGCATTTTGTGGTCATGGAGCATGAAGGTGTAATGTGTCAAAAAGGGTAGTTCGCCCTTAGTTTTGTAAAGTAAATTTGGTTGTAAGAGACCTACCCATGGTCCACGAACCATGGGATTGTATAAAAAGAACTAAGCTCTAAGTAGTTAGAAGCATCAAACATGGAATAGAGTCATAGATTTGAGGTACGAAGTCTAAGTCTTGGGTTGTATCGTAGGTAGAGGCTCTGCAGCTGAGTGCACAGAGGCCTAGGGTAGAAGTCCACAGCTAAGTGCACAAACCTCTGCAGCTATGTGCACAGGGTGGACAAAGTTTGTAAACACTTGGAAGATTTTAATAAAGAAAGATACTGTACAATTTCTATGTCTTTGCTCTGTTGATGCCTCTTGATATGTTATATAGGAATTTCCTTTATTATGTTTATATGATGCGTGAATGAATACAAGTACATTGGATAACTGAACGCTATCAAGGTTATTTGTTTACATGGTCTTAACTATAATTATTTGATAAGATTTGCAAGTCACTTAGAATGATTTGGGAATCTGCATGACACGCTGCCATAGCAGGGAGAAAGTAACTGAGCAACAGGCTAGGGCTGCGCAAAGGTCGATCATACCCTTTCATGGAGGTATTAAAGGACATAATAAAGGGATCATCTTACAAGCCCTAGAGCAAAGCGACCTGCATGAAGGTAGGGATAGAGGGAATCAAACAACATCACAACTATCTCAGGGTGCGGAAACTTGGTTCCAACATCTGCCCATACTTCTTTGGGTGAGACTTTGGCCCACACTCTATGGGCTGATGCCGAAAGGGCCAGTAGTGTAGGGATTTTTTTGGCTAATTAACATTGAACCTGGGTCAGGCCCCCTCAAGCCAATAATGTCTCTTAGCATTGTATCCTTCTCCATATCCTTCATCATCATCCTATCATAGCATGGAAGAATACCTACAACTCCAATCCTCATGACAATATGACATCAGTCCAATAAACCCCTAATATGAGATGATTCATGAAATTGCTAATTTGGGCTGGAACTAGTGACTAGTCGAGTGACTAACCCAGGGATTACGTAGTTCCAAAGGTCAAGGTCTAGGACTACAGATTGAGACTACATAATGTGAAGCTCTAGAGGCCTAGGCAAAGGGACTGTGTAGTTAAGGGACTCAAGAGCTCAAGATGGAGGCTTGAGATTTGAGACTATGTAGTGCATACTGAAGACCTAGGTTGAGTGACTACAGAGCTGAGGGACTTAAGATGTCAATATTGAGGCTTGAAGTTTTCTAATGTGCAGTTCAAAGATAAGAAGAGGTTGGGATGTTGCACACTTGAGGGGTTAAAGGGCTCAATATTGAGGCTTGATGCTTAAATTTTCCTAATGGGCATTTCAAGAGAGATAGAGGAAAAGGGATTGCACAGTTTAAGAGCTCACGGTCGAGGCTTGATGCTTGAGACTATGCATTGCATAAAGAAGGGTTGCGGGAGGCAATGATTTCACAGTTTTGGATATCAAGGGTCGGGACTAAACACTAATATTTCACAGCACACAGTTCTTGTACGTAGGAATTGTACATTTCCCAGAGGCACAAGATAAGGTTTTTTCTTGAGGGTTGAGATAACACAATGCGTATTTTGGGCTAGCTAGAGAAGGTTGAGTGGTTTAGTCAAAGAGTTTTCCCAATTTGACTAAGTGTCGGATTAGTGAGAAGAAGATAAGAAAAATCATGGCTCTAAACATGGTGATACACTTAGATCACTTGACAACACAATAGATAACACTCAGAAAACATCAAAAACATCATTTCCTTAATGAAAAAACTTTGCGACAACCTACACCAAGTGCGACACCAAAGATACACTTTCCAACGACTAGAACAACACTTTTGTGGCAATGCTTGAAACTTTAGAAATGAGTGTGTTACATGTTTACATGGTAATACCAACTAATTTACACAAAGGTTACCCCTTGAAACCACCAAAACTAGCTTGGGTCTAAGACCAGGGAAAAACCCCACAAAGGGAAACCTTTTCAAATGTTCTTCTTTAGTAGATCAATGTATAATATTTTAGGACAGAGTAAAATGAGCCCAATACATATAATTTTAGTAGATAATAACAAATCAGATCTATAGATCTATGTAATAGCAAATAGAAATCCAGATCTACCAGATCACTGAAGTCAACCTAAGCCATGATATCAAACCCTAGATCTGAACTACGTTCGCCCTCATCAACACTATCTGTGTGTGACTGAAACTCCTGCATCAATCTCTTAGATACTTTATGCATGTGACTATGACTGCAAATTCACTCTTAGAAAGCCTTTATGCATGTGACTGTGGCATAATATAATCAAAACCCAAAGTTTCTCCCTTACTATTATTGTGCGAGCATCCTTGATGTCCTGGTCACTCCCAGGACTACTCTGTGTGAGCGACTAGGGACTTGAACCTTCTGATCTAACTCTAAACCCAAAACCTCTCTCACTAAATTGACTCCAGGCTATGAGAGGGTCAGATTTTCTCCCTTTCTTACTCTGTGCCTACGACTAGGGACAAAAATTTATTGTTCTGCGCCAGCGACTGAGATCCAAAAAACCCAAACTCAGAGCGAACCTTTCACTTGTGATTTCAAACCCTGTGCGAACTCCTTCCAACATACTTGTGTGAGCTAAGAAAAAATACAAATTTTGAAATGAACTTGAGGTTGGTTCCTTTTATAGGCTTTCCTAATGGTTAATTTGGTGTTAATATTGACCTAAGTAGTTACCTATGTGGTTAGAGCCAACCCATTCGATAATGCATGTAATAAAATAATTCAAAACTTAACTTCTACTTAACCAAATTAAGTTATCTTTATGTTGATTTTGGTCCTCTTGAAATGAGGAATTTAATGCAAGCATCATATTGGTAATCTCAGGTGTCCAGTGTGGAATTTGACCCTTGTTGCAACAATTAACACTCCCTCTCAAGTAGGAATAATTCCACCTGTCAATATCTGTTAGTTGGTCAACTTGTCAAGTTGTTGTAATGCTTTGATTATCTTTACTCAACTCTATTTGCTGAAACTTTCTCGGATCTACAAGAAGAATCAGGGAGTAATAGATTCCACCCTTATCTAGCAATAGGATAACTCATCTACAGGGGAGTAAACCCTCAACCTTGGAATATCATTGGCGATCTTTACCCTCAACCCTCAATCCTATTTCCTATCGATATTCCCATAAATGACTCCTAGTAGTCATGTCGTAGAATGCTTGCATCATAATTGCCTTGGGTTGTACACGCCAAGCACACCCTCAACTCATTGGCCAAATAAGGAGTAATATTCCCAACAAGCCATGATTGTGGGTATGATTCCAACTGGGGTATACTCTGCAAAGAACAGATAAGGGAGTACAACCCTCAACCCTATGGGTAACAAATAGAAGAGTTCCCTATTGTCTAGAGTTTCCTAACCCCATGAGCCTTTTTCTCTCAATTCCTCACCGTGTGATCTCAAGCAGGGCGAAGAGTTGGCTCAGTGTTTTCGATGAGCATTACCCCTTATCTAGAGGGGACACATCCATCAGTCCAAGCTACTCTCTCAATACCAAGAAATTTCCTTTTGGTAATGCTTTGGAAAGAATATCAGTAATCTATTCATCAAGCAATATGTGATGGAGCTTGAAAACTCCTCTCAGCACCATGTATCGAATAAAGTGATATCGAATCTAAATATGCTTGGACTTGTCATGAAACATGAGATTTTCTACCAAAAGATCGCTCTCTTTTTGTCACAGTATATCACTCTAGTATCTAAGACCTACTCAATTAGCTCTCTAAAGAGCTTTCTCAACTAGACTGCTTCACAGCTAGCCATGCCAGTAGTAATGTATTCTTCTTTGGTTGTGCTCAATGCTACAAAATTTTGTTTCCTTCTCATCCAGTATATCATGGAATATCCAAGGCTAAATAAACATCCAAATGTACTCTTTCAGTCGATAACATTTCCAACCCAATCATCATCAGTGTATCCATGAAGTTGAACATTTATGGAAAAATATATGAGGCCAAGTATAATCGATACCTGCAAATATATCAATATGTGTCTATCAGCTATCCAATGTACATGGAGGGGCTTGGTCATGAATTGACTCAATGTGTTTATTGCATAGCATATGTCTGGATGGGTATTCACAAGGAACATCAAAGCCCCCATCAGTTGTTTATACTGGGATGGATTTTCTAAGGTTGGTCCTGCAACATCTCCACATAAATTCTTGAAGTTCATTTCCATTGGTGTAACCATGGATTTGCATTCAGTCATTAAAAATATTTGCAACAACTTTAAAACATATTTTCCTTGTGAAAGGAGGTCTTTGCCACACCTCAAGACCAAAAAAGTAGTGTATGAGACCAAGGTCTTTCATTTAAAATTAAGATTCTAGCTTCCTATTACACTTGATCATCTATGGCTCACTACCTATCAAGAATAGATCATCAACATATGAAACTAAAATCAATGGCATACCTTGAGCTATCTTGAAGTAGAGGTTGGGATCAATATTGCTTCTTGTGAATCCTAACTTCACTAAGTAACTATCAATGCATGCATACCAAGCTCAGAGAGATTTCTTCAAACCATACAATGCCTTCTTCAACTTACAAACATGACTTCTCCAATCTTCAACTTTGAATCCCTGTGGCTGTTCAACATATACCTCTTCATGTAACATTCCATGAAGGAATGTAGTCTTTATATCCATCTAATGAAGGGTCCATCCTTGACTTGTAGGAAGGGAAGCTACATAATGGATGGTTGTATATCGAGCTATGGGAGAAAATATTTCATCATAATATTCTCCCTCTTCTTGAGACAAGCCTCAGGCTATGAACCTTTCTTTATATTTCTCAATGCTACCATCAATTCCATGTTTGATTTTGAATAGCCATTTTGAAATCACAACAGATTTCCCTTTTGGCCTAGGTACAACATCCCATACATCATTTTTCATAATTTATTCCTATTGTCAGCCATAACATCCTTCCAAACTTGTTATTTTACAACTTCTTCAAATGTGGATGGTTCGGCTTGAATCATAGTACTCATAGCAACAACATATCCCCGATACCTACATGGTTTTTTCCATTCTTTGAATGATATGTGAATGAGGACATTTCTTTTAGTATCCTATAAAGTATCGCAGAGCCAAAGTGGTGTATTTTTAGAGGCGGAATTACTTGGAGGAGGATCTAATGGATCCTTAGGCTCTATGGGCTCATCAACCATATCAAACTTAGGCACGTATAGACCATCTAGAATATCCTAGTCATCATTCTCTTTCTTGGGAGGAGGAGGTGGAGGAAGATCTCTTGATTTTCCAAGAGTTGCATCTTCATCAAATGTTATGTCCCTACTAATCTTGACCTTCCTCTGACCATGAATATAAAATATATATGCTTCAAAATTTTCACAATAACCCACAAAAATATGATTTCTACCAGTAGCTTCCAATTTCTTCCTTTTTTCCTTCGACGCATTAAAATATACGAGGCATCCAAATACATGAAGATGGATGATATCATGCTTAATGCCTATGAATATTTCTTCAGGAGTATTGTTTTCTAATGCTTGATGAGGCACCCTCTTTTGAATAAATACAATAGTAGATGTTACTTCAAGCCAAAGGAACTTTGGAACCTTTTGATCATGGAGCATAGCACGGGCAACTTCTAATATGTACCTGTTCTTCCATTCAGCTAGACCATTATTTTAAGGAGTATATTGCACAATTGTTTACTTATTGATTCTGTCTTTCTTGCAAAATGTTATGAATTCTTTTGACATGTATTCACCTCCATTGTTTGACCTGAAGGGATTGATTCCCTTTCCTGATTGATTTTCTATCAAGGTTATGAATTCCTTGAATGTTTCGAAGGCTTCATCCTTGTTCATAATATAATATATCCATGTATTTCTTGAGAAGTCCTCAATAAAGGTGATGTATTAGAGATGACCACCAACAAAATGTACAGGCATCAGACAACATATATAAGAATGAATGAGATGGAGCATGTCATTTGTCTTGTTCTTACTAGAGGGAAATGGTCCTCTTGTTTTATTTCCACTTGCAAAACCTTGACAAAATCCCTAATGATGAGCTTGAACATCAAGAATACCAGAGATTAATTTATTCAATTTCAGAAGTGGATCATAGTGAATATGAGCCAGTCTGTGATGCAATAATTCACTCAAATGATGGGTATTCTTAATCAATGTTAGAAGAGGTCTTCCAGTGACTCTATAGAGTCCTTCAAATATCGTTCCTAATGTGAATTCATATTTCATAGGTGAATCGATACGCCAATTTAAAAATTTCCCTTTGATGAAGGAAACCCTGATCCATTTATCTTGCAATGTAGATACAAATACCATATTCTTCATTAATCTTGGTACATACATAACATCATTCAGCAAAAATGATTTCTCTGAATTCAATTGCAATTTGATAGACCCAAATGCTTTTACAGGAAGAGTGGAGTTGTCTCCAAGAATGATATTTAGCTTAGTATCCCTCTCTACAAGATTAGAGAAATGATGTGTGGCCCCACTATCAACCAACCAACTATCCCACGAATCTTGTGGAGAAGAACTAGTAAGAGCACATTCTTATTTATTTATAGCATTACTTTTAGATTTTGAAGCCTTCGATTTATTTTGAGGAGGACGATTTTCCTCACGGTCACTTGAGGAGTCCCTTATTCTTCTTTCATATATTATATCATGGTTCTTATTTTGATAATCCTTTCTTCTTTTATTATTGTAGTTTCCTTTGGTGTTGTAGTGTGGTCTTTTTCTCCTTTCGAGATAGTTGCAAGCATAATGACTTGTCTTGTGACAATTGAAGCATTCAACATGAGATAATGATATGTCATTTCTTCCTTTTGAATTCTAAGAAGGAGGCTTCCTTGATGGACCTCCTTTTTCCTTCTTCCTTGTCATAAGAGATATATGTAGCAGGCTCTCCCTCTTCATGTTTTTGAATCCTTCCTCTTGCAATCTTTCTTGACTCTTCTTGAGTGATCTTCCCAACAATTTCATCAAATATTGGAATGACATTGTTGTTGCTAATCGTAATAATGAATACTTCCCAAATAGGAGGGAGACCTCTAAGAGTCACAGCTACTAGCTCCCTGTCAGGCACATTTTCTCCAACTATCTCCAATTGATATCTAAGGCAACAGGTCCTCATGATGTAGGATTGAAAAGTTTTCCCTTTGTTCATCTTTTTTTCCTTGAGTTTATCTTTTAGGGTGATTATCTCATTCAAGCTTTTCAGTTCATACATGCCAGCTATCTTGTCATACATATCTTTGGACTTTCTTAAATTCCCTACATATGCAAGTAAATGATCTTGTAATCCATCATCTATAATTTTCTTTCCTTTGGACTCACCTTTCTTGTACATGTTCTTTAGGGAAGCGGAAGAATTTTTGGACACTTGGGCCTTCTTCCTTGGATGTATTCCATCATATCATTGTTTTCAACTATGACCTCCAACCCGACTTTCCATGCAACAAAGTTTGATGCATTACCCAACTTTTCATGCTCCTTGAAGGTAGACAATGGCATCTTGACCTTAACCCAACAATGTGCTATCTGAAATAGAGGGATTCAATGCTTTTCTTATTTTAGGCTTTTCTTTCACCTCACCTATGATACCATGTCAGAAGTTATGATTATTCTATGTTGTATCAGCTACTTTAGCCCAATTTATCTTTTCATTAGCAGTGCATCCAATTATTAGTAGTATAATCAATCATAAACGTAACTAAAGAAATAACAATATATGTAGTGACAAAGAAGACAATAACACAACCATAAGAGACAAAAGAATGGTCCAAGACCAGGGAAAAACTCCATAAGTGGGAAATCCTTTCAAATCTTCTTCTTTAGTAGATCATCATAAAAATATTTCAGCAAAGAGTACAATGAGCCCAATACATATAATTGCAGTGGATAATAACAAATAAGTTCTACAAATCTATATAACAACAGATAGAATTCAGATCTACTACATCACTAAAGTCAACTAAACCCAAGATGTAAAACCCTATATCTGAACTTGGGTTGTCGTCATTAACACTGTCTGCATGTGACTGAAACTCCCAGGTCACTCTCTAGGATATTGTATGCAGGCAACTTTACCTACATAGTCGCTCTTAGGAAGCCTTTATGCATGCGACTATGGCGTAATACAGCTAAAACCCAGAGTCACTCCCTTATTGTTGTTGTGTGAGTGTCCCTGTTGTCCTAGTTTCTTCTAGGACAACTCTCTACGAGTGACCGGGGACCTGAACCTTCCAATCTACCTCTAAACCCATAGTCACTCTCTCTAAACTGACTCTGAATGACCAGAGAGTCAGAGTCTCTCCCTTGCTTACTCTATGCCTATGACTAGGGATGAAAATGTCTTGTTCTACAGTATGATCAAGATCCAGAAAAACCACACTTAGAGCGAAGCTTTCACCTATGATTTCACACCCTATACGAACTCCTTCCAACATACTTGTGTGATCCAAGACATAATAGAAATAGGATGTGTTGAAATGAACTTGAGGTTGCTTCCTTTTATAGTATTTCCTAAGGGTTAATTTGGGGTTAAGATTGACCCAAGCAGTTACCCATTTGGTTAGAGCCGACCCATTCCATAATGTATGTATGAATAAAATAATTCAAAAGTCAACTTCTTCTTAACCAAATTAGATGATATTTAGGTTGATTTTGGCATTATCAAAAATAATAATTTAATGCAAGAATCTTCTTGGTAATCTGATTTGTCCAATGTGAAATTTGACCCTAGCTTTAAAAATTAACAAAAAGTGTGAACGAAACTTGCGATACTCGAATGAAACTTAAAGTGACACATTCCAAAGTGAATATAACATGAAAACGAAACTAATTAAAGTGAAATAAAATGATTTTGGTATTCCAAAGCATTAAAATGACACTCTCGAAAGAAAAGGTTCTCAAAAGAGACAGTTTGAAAAAATCACCAAAATAGAAGTACAACTGCAGCCAAAAGTGGAACATTGTCAATGAAAGCATGCACTAACTGTCAACATAGGTTGATTATTTTGCATGAACTGTCTTGATAGACCGTGTTATTATTTCTTAAGATTGCATAAAATAATGCACTCATGAAATTGTTTTAGACAAGCATGTGTGAGCAGGTAACTTCGACACTTATAATTTAAAAGACAGTTCAGTAACTTAAGAAAAAACCAATCGACCAAGAAATGACTACAAAATGACCAATTGAAAGGTCCATATTAGGATAAAAAATTCAAGTGCAATTTTTTTTTTGGAGGGTTTTTGTCGCAGTGACAACACTTAGCAACATACTGGTAGAATTCCAGCTTCTCTACCTTGGTCAATTCTTTAGTGCAGTGTCTAGTTCTACAAGAATTGTTGATTCATTATTCTGATTACGATGGCTTCCCCACTTACCACATGCATAAAATAGTCCCCTTCATTCCATTACTTTTTTAAAGACAAACATAAGGTCAGGGATCACACAATGATTTTAATCAAGAAAGGGTAATGAAGTTCATGTGATATAGCTTTTCATATTGTAGTTTTTTATCTTTGTCATTTCTTTGCTGCCAACAAGCTTGGATAGTACCCCGACAGAGTCACTTTAGGGACACAATCATATCTCCTCTACCAGCATGCTTGGACACTACCCCAACAAATTTTCTTGCTTCTCCTCTCTGCATAAGAATCTTTTATCTTCTTTCACCTTTATTTATTTATTTTATTTAGGACTATGTGTCAGCACTTATTTATTTCATGGGAAGAAGAGGGATCTTGACTTATTGAAAGAAGAAGAGGTTTTCCCTTTACAGAATGATATATAAGGCATTTGATATTGGTTTTCTCATTTATATGTTACCCTTTTCCTTCTCTTCTTGATTGGATCAGCTTGAAAACATTGAAACATAAAGACCTGAGTGTAGGCATCAGGTTTCCAAAATAGACATGGAGATCATGGTTTGACACAAGCCTTTGGATAGGTTATGGAAAACTTTCATCAAGATGGTAAGATTAAGCTCTTTAGAAAAACATCTTGGTATTATGATTTGGGGAGAGCCATTTTTGATAAGAGATTAAAATAAGACTCAATGGGCACAAACTATCATCTAGACCTCCTTCTAGTGCCATTTTTTTATGGTGCTGGAAATCTGTCAATAAAGGGGATCCCAGATGTCAAGTCCCAATTATACCAGACACCATTTAGAATAGGAGCTCCATCCAGAGTACCAAAACGTTTTCCATATATTTTTATAGATTTTCCTTGGATTTAGCTATCAGTAGGATAGACAATTGTGTATGTTCCTTTATGAAAAGCAAGTAAGTGTGCCTGGTGAATGCTCGATTATAGGTGTATCAAGGGTCTTCAACTGCAAATGGAAGAAATGTGAGCCTATAAGAGAGAGGTAATAGTACCACCCTAGTAGAGGTGCACACAAGAGAAAACAGAATCACATAACATCAACCATAATAGTCCACATAGATGCGATGATTATTACAACCATTACAACACATTTTCAATTAGATAAGAACTAATTGAAAATGTCTAAAATGTTGGGTTTAAGACTCTGAACAGGTTATTCCAAAAACTTTTAAAAAAGCACTAAAATAACCAAAATAGTTAAACTACTTTATTAAAGATGAAAGCAAACATGAATCATAAACATTCACTTAACAATATTACAAATATTTACAATCCATGCATGAAAACGTGTTGGCCATTAGGCTTCAAGTATTAAGTAAAATTCCCAAGGTACGTGAATACAATGAACATCACTAACTCCAATAGTGGAGTATTGGAGCCACGACTCACTCCCCAAAAGTACTAACTTTGTCTCTCTGATGCCTTACGGGAGAAGCCAAGGTGAAAAGTCCTTTTTCTTTTACAATTACGGTGTATATATAGCAAGTAGAGTGATCATTCACCTCCCTTGTGACTCTTGGACTACCCTCATGACTGTTTGACTTCTCTATGACATTTTGAATAACTACATGAATTTTCGAATTAAATTAATGACTCTTGGACTTCCAATTCACATTATATTTCTCCATTATAGAATTTATATAATCCACAAAATTATGTGGCACATGATGAATCATGACACAACATGACATGACACTGATGAAATGGACTACATGATGACATTGTAGTGTCAAGTCACTCTTTACTGCTAGATTTTGTGTGTATTCTTGAAAAATAGGACATGGTCTTTTATTTCTCGTCCTCATGACTTGAAGATAAGGACTCTTCAATGTGGTCTTGATATTTTGTCTTTTGTTGTAATATTTTGTTCCTTGGTCTTCTCACCTGATGATAATTGAGTTTTTTTAGCTCCATAGATGTCTCTTAGCATGGTATCATTCTCCATTTCCTTCATCATCATCCTATCATATCATGAAATAATACCTATGACTACAATTCGCTCATGATAAGACAACATCAGTCTGATAAACCCATAATCTAGCATGCTTCATGAAATCACTTGTTGGGGATAAAACGGGTGACTAGTCGAGTGACTGACTAAGGCATTGTGTAGTTCCAGAGGTTAAGGTCTAGGACTAAGGCTTGAGACTACACAATGCATAATTCTAGAGGCCTGGACAGAGGGACTATGCAGTTAAGGGACTAAAGAGATCAAGCTTGAGGCTTGAGGCTTGAGACTCTGTAGTGCATAGTTTTGAATGCCTAGCTTGAGTGATTGCATAATCTATGGACTCAAGAGTTCAAGCTTGAGGCTTGAATTTTTCCAATGCGTCGTTTATATAGGAGAACAAGCTAAGAGATTGTGCAGTTGAGAGATTCAAGGGCCCAAGTATTCGGAGCAGGATACCCCAAGGGTAGTTTTGGGGCTAAAAGCCCATGTCAAGTCAATTTTTGTAATATAATTTTAAAGACTCCACATTTTGTGGTTGCGGAGAGCAAAGGTGTTATGTTTCAAAAAGGGTAGACCGCCTTTAGTTTTGTAAAGTAAAGTTGGTTGTAAGAGACCTACCCATGGTCTGCGGACCATGGGATTGTATAAAAAGGGCTAAGATCTAGGTAGTTTAGGCATGAATAGAATGACAAATAATGTAATAGAGTGATAGATCTGAAGCAGAAGTCTAACTCTTGGCTTGTAGCATAGATAGAGGCTCTACAACTGAGTGTGAATAGGCCTAGGGTAGAAGTCCACAACTGAGTGCGTGGGCACCTGCAGCTGTGTGCACAGGGTGGACAGTGTCTGTAAACACTTAGAAGATATTAATAAAAGGAGTTATTTTGGAATTTTTGTGTCTTTGTTCTATTTACATGTTTGGACATTTTATGTATGAATTTCCTTTATTATGCTTATATGATGTGCGAATGAATGCAATGACATTGAATAATTGGACGCAATTACGAATATCTGCTTACACATTATTAACTTTAAGTATTCAACAAGATAAGCAAATCACTTAGGATAATTGGGGAATCTACACACCACACTGCCATAGCAACGTGAAAGTACCTGAGTCACAGGTTAGGGCTGCACGAAGGTCGATCATATACTTTCATGAAGGTATTGAAGGTTGGAATAGAGGGTTTGTCTTGTAATCCCTAGAGAGAAGCCACCTGCGTGAAGGTAGGGATAGAAGAAATCGAACGACATCACAACCATCTCAGGGTGTAGAAACATGGTTCCATCATCCCCCCATACTGCTTTAGGTGAGACCGCGATCCATGCTCCATGGGCTGATACTGAAAGGGCCAATAGTGTAGGGATTTGTTTGGCTAATTAATGCCAAACCTGGGTCAAGCCCCCTAAAGCCAACAAATTCTTCCGTTGTTGGGACCGGAATCTACATAAGAGATGTACGATGCCATATCACTAGAATCTAACTAAGAAGGAGATTGGAGACTAGTTGGATAGAAATATCCATGAATTCGCAGCACAGGAGAACAAAAACCCGTGACTGAAAAAGGAGCAATGGTTGGACTGAGACCTGTATACAGAAATCCATGAGATATTTTTTTTGTCTTTCCTTATTGAGCTATACGAGTGGATCATGAAGCTAGCAGATAGCCAAGGAAGGTGGAAACTTGACAGTCCTATTGTGTGGTCCCCAGAGCTAGTGTGAAGGCTGGAAGCATCAGAGGATAAGATCATCCGTGTTGTCAATCATTGGATCGATCACGTCATAGGAGGATTTGTGACTAGATTCACGGTTGACACCTCAGTCAACTACAACAAGGTGAAGTGACACTTTTTCTAAGGACTGCGAGGTAAGTACGTAAAATCTTTGAATACCTAGATTAAAATGCTATTGTACGAAAATGGGTCATGCAACTACCTTGATGTTCAGGACTACATGAAGAAAAAAAACTTACAGGAACAAAGGAAAAAAGGGTCCGGAGTATAGTCCCTTGATTTCACCTCTACGAAGTGACGAAGAAGGTATAGCGAAGGTTTCTCCACGAAGTTCTATTGAGTTAATAAGACAAGGATTCCCACGAATACCACCTCTGCCCACACAACCTTTGACTTCACCACCATCACTTCCAACTTCACCTGTACCAACTCCAGCTCCACCGCAGTTCAATATGGAAAATACAATGAAGTTGTCTATGTTTAAAGGCTTGGAAATGAGGACTCGAACTAATTCTCGTTTGTTGTGAGGTCCATATGGGAAGCTCAAGGTGTTATAGATGATCATATAAAGAAGACGACACTGATTAGTGCTCTACAAGATCACGTGCTAACTTGGTATATTAATTACTCTAACGATAACCCAAATGCTGGAGCAGCAGACGTCTAGGCAGCACTGAATAGGGAATTTAGTAGGCCTAAATCTGAGGCACAGACAATTGTGGGATTCAAAGAGATCGCGATGCAACCAAGTGAGACGCCTTGGGAACTAGATCAGAGGTTTAAATGTAATCCATGAAGCCAACATGAATTTGATAGATAGACATCATTACGAATGGTTTGTGGCTTCGCTAATACCACACGTAAGGAGTGCACTATCGCAACAGAAGATAACCACTCAAGTGGAGGCCTTGGATATTTCAATGAGACTACATGAAACTCTGATGCATTATCCAAATATAGGAGTTCGGAAGATCCATGCACAGCTGAAGAATCTGTGCCATGAGATGCAAAGTCTGAGGTAGGATAGGATGGTTCGACTAGAGGTACGCAAGGAGGTATGGTGCTTGAAATGAAAGAGTCAGGGTGATGAAAAAGACCATTTCCTTGTATTTGCAAACTATATTGCATTATGGTGTGCTATCTGTAAGGTCAATGGAAAACATGCCACATATAGCTGTCACTTGCTACAAAAGTTTGTACAAACACCACAAGAGTTGTTCTGCAACTTTTGTAGGTTGGTAGGACATGATGAGTGCACTTGCAGGAGCTATGAACTGATGCTGGAAAGAACTCCCACCTATAGGGTTCAGGTCGAAACACAATCCCCTGACCAGAGCGTAGGGATGGCATGGATAGGATTTCAAGGGCATGAAAGAGGCCAAGGAAGAGTAGGACTTGGTAGAGGTTGAGGACAATTGATTTTCCACAATTTCAGAGGACTAGGAGACTATGCCCATGATTGCATTAATCCAATGTGTTCGTTGGGCAATTATTGCACACAATTTGATCATGAAACAAAAGGTTGTCCTATGCCGTTATCTAGAATACATGACAAAGGGGCACTACCACCTCCGGTGACTTAGAACTTGCAAATGTTGAGGTACGTGCTTGCGAGGAAGATCTAAACATAAATATAATGCTCAGAAGTGGAATCGCGACAGGACATGACAAGGGGAAACAACCAGAATATAGCACATGGGTTTGCAAAGCCCTAGAAAAGGAGATTGAGTTTGATTTGGAGCGTGCACATGAAACCTTCATGGAAGCTAAGAAGAGCTTTGCTAAGTCATCCACCTCATGAAGCAAGGATTAGCCTGAGTAGAAGATGGACCCCTTTATGCTCACAACTTTCCTAGAGACCTGTATGAAGTTACTGTGTGACAGTAAGGCTGTGAAAAGGTTACAAGAACTCATCAATAGATGTGTTGAAACCGCACCAGGTGAGCCGCATGTAGTACAAAATATTGGAAAACATAAAACAAGGATGGGATAGGAGATGAGACTAACCACACAAATAGGAGAGTATTAAATGGATCAAGTCATTTTGGACCTGGGGTCAGATGCGATTTTTCTACCAAACCAGACTTGGGAGTGAATGGAGAGACATGCACTGTAATGGTCTTCGATTCAGCTAAGGATGGAAAATCAACAGAAGATCATACCAATGGGGCAGCTACAGGGGGTGACTGTGGATATTGAGGGAGTGAGCACGCTGGCTGATTTTGAGGTAATAGAAACATTGGATGACAATAATCCCTATCCTATGCTCCTGGAAATTGACTGGGCTACTGATATGAATGGGGTAATCAATATAAAGAAGTGAAAGATGATCTTTGAGAAGAAATCGTTGTGTGTAATAGTACCCCGCAATCCTGCTAAAGGATCACGCTATAATGTACCTGTCCGTGATTGTGAGAGTGATGACGACCTGGACTGTATCTAAAAGATAATAGCATGAGACCAAGATTGGGTGAATCCAACCATGGATGGATGGATTACATGGGATCGTGAGGGTTCCTTCACTTTGGAATCTGATGAAGAAATAGAGCGCTAGCAGAATTGGTTACATGAAGTAACTACGTTGAATTGCAAAATGATGACCCAGTTGCTACGTTGTGTGTTGTCAAAGGTAAGAAATATGCCTACTTATGAGGTTTTGAATGAGGTAGATATCTTTCTGGATGCATTTGAAAGGGAGGTACTAGAAAATTAGTGCTTCCAGTCATTGGATTAGGCACTGCGTGCTACATCCGCAACATGGTGGGGTATGCATAAGGGAATCTTTAATGATTGGCATGAACGTAGGAGGATGATGAGAACGCGATTTGGGAAACCTAAGATGCGAGTGACAGACAAGTATGATGGGTAGGCTGATCCACGCCTGCATCTGTCCAAATGGACCCAGGCTTATGGAGAAAAGCCCCAACCTGAATGGGTGCACTTGTTTTATTATACCTTGGATGTTGTCCCAACAAATTGGTATATAGAAATAGAGCTTTTCCATGGGATAGGCGAATGGGATATCCTGCATGAAGGATTCATGATGACATTTAGTTTTTAGGATGGTTTTCACAATATTAATGAAACAATACAATAGGTGAAGGCAAAAATCTTTAGGATACGGCAGGATCCTTTAGACTTGATTCAACCTTAATGGGCTACTTAGCTAAGTCACATGCTAAAATTTTATAATGTAACTGCCAAAGAAGAGGACAAGGATCCACAGAGGATTAACATTCTAGAAACAAAAGGTCACCATGAGCTTCAAGGACCATAGATTGAGAACCTTGAAATAATCGCATCATCTAAAATGAAACAAGTGAACTTTGGTGCTGAGGCAGAACCCAAATTTGTGAATATTGTAGAGTTTCTCTGTGAATAAGGTCATTGAGTTTCTCTGTGAATACCAAGACTTATTCCCTACCAAGTTTATGGATCTGAAAGGAATAATTAGGGACCTAGGAATGATCAAGATCACGTTAAATCGTGACGCGAAGCTAGTTAAGAAAAGGCCTTACCATCGCAATCCGTAATATAAGGAGAAGGTATGCTTAGAGTTAGACAAGATGCTCATGGCAAGCATCATTGAGCCTATGGGAGAATCTGATTGGGTAAGCCCAATGGTGGTGCAAGAGAAGAAGTAGAAGGATGAGATAAGGATATGCGTGGATCTCAGAAAACTGAATGATGCATGTGTGCATGATCCTTTCCTGACTCCGTTCACTAATGAAGTGTTGGACAATGTAGGCGGCTAGGAAGCATATTCCTTCACTGATGGGTTCTCTGGGTACCACCAAATCAAAATCGCACCGAAAGATAGGAGGAAGACAACCTTATCAACTAAGTGGGGTTGTTTTTTAGTACACTGTAATGTCATTTGGATTGAAGAATGTGCCTACAATCTTCTCACACGTGGTTGTTGTGGCATTCAAGGAATTTATTCATAAGTTCCTGGAGGTATATTTTGATGACTAGAATGTATTTGGGTTGTTTAAGCACCATGTAGCCAGCTTGCACCTGATGTTGGATACCTATTGAAGATACCAGATCGTGCTCAATCTCAGAAGTGTTTGTTTTGCATTCCTTTTGGAAACCTATTGGAGCATGTGGTTTGCAGATAGGTACGGATGGTAGACCCTACGAAGATCACAATGATACTAAACTTGGAAGCGCCATGGAGTGTGAAACAGCTACGCGATACTTTTGGACATATGGGATATTACAAAAAGTTTATCGAAGGCTACGCCAAGATCATTGCGCCTATGGAGAAATTGTTGAAGAAGGACATCACGTTCTGCTGGAATGATGACTGTAAGAAGAGCTTGGATATATTGAAAGAAAAGATGGTCACTGCACCGCTTCTAGTCTTCTCGGACTGGAAGAAAGACTTTCATGTACATGTTGACGCATCATATATAGTGTTGGGAACAGTATTGACCCAGGTTGGTGGATAAGCATTGGACAATCCTATCACGTTCGCAAGCCATAGATTATCAAAAGCAGAGAAGAAATATTCCACCACTGAGCGTGAGGGGCTAGCTATGGTGTAAGTGCTCTAGAAGTATAGGCACTACTTGCTAGGAGGCCATTTTAAGATGTATATAGATCACTTTGCCCTGAAGTACCTAGTCAATAAGCATGTGTTGAGGGGAAGAATCTGTAGATGGCTCTTATTGTTCTAGGAATACAATTTTGAAGTTGTTGTAAAGCCTGGACGATTGAACACAGGACCAGACCATCTGTTGTGCATCAAAACATGGGAGTGTTATGAGGAATTTTTCATCTATGGATAAATACTAATTCCATAGGTAGATAGCTATACCTAGAAAAATATATTTAAAGCGCTTATCCTCTTTCTATGGATGATAAATAAGACAAATGGAATTAAAGAACCTACTTTTTCTTTCGCTTCCCTTTTGTCTCTTATGTATGGTTCCCATCGCTCCTTGTTGAACTTAACTCGCTCAAAAAAGTAAGATATCTATCAACTATAAGTAAATGGAATGAGATACATTCACACATATAAACATCATATATCAAGACAAGCATATGGAAAAATCTGTAAACATCTTTATTAAGTAGAAAGAAGAATTAAAACCAAGAAGTCCAATCCATTGTCACTCTTCCAGCTGGGGTTCCAACCAACATCACATCAATAGTTCAACACTCTGGCAGCATAACAATACTTACTTATAATCTCAATCATCACACTAATAATATCTCCTTACAAATTCTCAAATTCTGGCCCTTGATCACTTAGATGAGTGATAAATTTATAGGCCAAAGGAGGAAGTTTTGTCATAAATGAGGGTATTGAATAGCCTTCGATATGTAGATTTAGTTTCCATAAAGGAAGGGATGAGAGGATAGGAGGTCACTTAACTCATTCCTCATCCATTTTTGAGCTCATAGGAGGTGATAAGTGTGTGAATGTTCTAGATGACTCCAAAAGATGAGAATATTCCCAGAACCCTATGTGAATTTTTCTCAATCTCACCCAACGCAGGTCAAAGTGGGTGTAAGTGCTCTATAGAGCATCCTAACATGGGTCTACCTACACTTAAGCACACTTACCCCTATCCAAGGCTGCGCTAGTCCCTCAAGGAGGCAATTTTGGAGGGTTTCAGGCCAAAGAACTCTCAAGGAAGGAGGCATTCAAAGAGGTGACTTGTCTAGGGCATGCAACAACTGAATTATGGTTTGATAAGCCCTAATGGTACTGATCTAAATGATGGGAGTGATGTTCCAAAATGGATTTGTAACAGCTGCCCCGTAAAGCATGAAGTCAAAAATAATAATATCGGGTGATATGCTTTACGATGTGATGAGGAGGTTCCGAAGTGGTTGGTGACCTACATTGATTACAATACCTAATCTCATGATATTTTGATTTTTTTCTCATGAATCGCTGAGGGAAGGCATACCCATGCTTAGCATATAAAATTTTAATTATATTTACATAGATAGTCATCTACAGATATAGACCCATGATTGGATGACCATCAATGTAAATCCATTGCACAGATGATTTGGTACATTTCCTGAAATCACAACCTGGATGGATAAAACTAGATTTGAGGTCTTGAATATTGTTCAATCATTCACTCAAGTACGAGTTTAACCATGTGAATATGTGATATAAAGTCAGACATGGGAAGACACTATCTAATTACCAGCCAATGATGTAAGTCGTTAATAGATGTGAGAGAAATCACTGATAATGATAATGATCCTCAAGGTACAACATACATTTTGCATGGTGTGAATGGATGTTTTGATGTCAAACACCATACAAAGTCTTTCGGTCGAAGGCTAGTGATGTCAACATATCACAAGAAGTGAGAAACCTGCCATTGATCTATGCAAGCCTCAAGGTACTAAAGGGGTGTTTCTAAGTCAACTTCTTGGATAATGTGCTGATGTCGACAAGAAGTGACTTGTTGCAGGGGGGCCTTGATGTATCCCACATCAATGACAGGAAACGAGTGTAATGATTTTGGATATGGAATTTGACTAACGACATAAGGTTTAGGAATGAAGGTCATGAAAATGAAGGTTTATGGTATTGCAAAGGATGAATTTTAACTGAGTGAATTCTCTTGAACATGTCGGCAACACTGAATGGATTGGAAGCATTGACCCAAAAAAAGTAATTGATGGTATGATAGACCAATGTATGATGACCATCAAGCAGATAACCATCAAGCAGATAACCCAACCTAAATAATCACAATGATGAAGTGAATCTGTCATGTTCAAGAGCGACCTACTGCCATAAAGTGGTTTACCCCTTTTCCCATTTTCCTGAGTCATTTCTAACTAGTACCTCTTTATTTTTTATCAAACTTGAGGAGGATAACATATGCTTGTTGTATAATTCCACCCTTTGGGTGAATCCATCGCTATGTGATGTTTTAACGAGCATAGTGAATGTGAAACTCAGTCTTGTCATGATGGCCAAGTTTTCCGCTATTTGATGTTTTAACAAGTCTAATGACAATGATAACTCAGTCCTTTTCATGTTTAGAGAGTTTGAAAAGGAACAAAAAGAAAAATCCACAAGTTCTTTTTTATATATTTGTCTCTCAAGTCCAAAAAAGTGTAAAACAATACAAGAGAGAACCTATTGACCTTGTTCGATCAACGTATTCCTTTTTCGTAAGTAATTTATCTCGGTTAGGAAAAGGGTTAAACTTATAGTAAGTAGATGTCGTTTCCAATCCGTTACTAAGCTGAAAGGGACAAGTGCTTGGCAATCTTTTAATTTTTAACGAGTCAGAAAAGAGCTTAAAGAGGACTCCACTTAGAGGAATGAGTGGTGTTTAGGATAGCAACTGGTTCCGATGATCTTGGAACTTCTCAAAACATTTTCATTTATGTGAATAGTTTGGCTAATAAGACCACTCATTGCAACTGTTCCTCAAAAAGGGTAAAACAACCAAGTGAAAGCATATGGTCAGCCAAGTAGATAGTGATGATGGAGGGAGAAAAACCAAGGCTCATCTAACAGAAGAGGCTAATAGAATGGAAATCACGAGGGTTAAAATGGAGATGGGTTCATCTTTACACAAGCTTGAACCATAGGGAACTATGCTTGGATTCAGTTTCATGTTTACAGAAGCTTGGAATGATAAACTATGCTTGGATTTAGTTTCGTTTTTACACAAGCTTGAACTAAAAATTTATGCTTGAAATTTGTTTAGATGCCCCAAGCATGATGACTCAATTCTATGTGAATACCCCCTTAGCTACATTGCATTCACCTAAGTAAACTACTTGTGGCTATCAGGTGGATGGAATGAAGGTTCATTTACGAGATCAAGTGAAAGACTAGATTGGGATTTTACGAGATCTAATGAAAGACTCGAATTCAGACTTTGCTCCAGGGGGCCTTGTTTCATTTTTTAATGAGCTTGACATAAGACAAGTAACTCTGCTCATATTCCTTGTTTCATTTTTTAACGAGCTTGACACAAGACAAGGAACTATGCTCTAGGACATGTTTCGTTTTTTAATGAGGTTAACACAATAAAAGTACTATCCTCATATTCCTTGTTTCATTTTTTGACGAGGTTTACACAAGACCAAGAACTATCCTTGTTTCCTTTGTTTCATTTTTTAATGAGGTTGACACAAGACTAGGAACTATCCTCATATCCTTTATTTCATTTTTTAACGAGGTTGACACAAGACTAGGAACTATCCTCATATTCCTTGTTTCATTTTTTAAGGATCTTCACACAAGACAAGGAACTATGCTAATACCCTTTGTTTCATTTTTTAACGAGGTTGAAACAAGAGTAGGAACTATCTCGTATCCTTTGTTTCATTTTTTAACGACGTTGACACAAGACCAGGAACTATCCTCATATTCCTTGTTTCATTTTTTAATGAGCTTCACACAAGACAAGGAACTCTGCTCATATTCCTTGTTTCATTTTTTAACGAGCTTGACATAAGACAAGGAACTCTGCTCATATTCCTTGTTTCATTTTTTAATGAGCTTGAAACAAGACATGGAACTATGCTCATATTCGTTGTTTCATTTTTTAACGAGGTTGACACAAGGCAATGAACTATCCTCATGGGACCTTGATCATGACCCATAAGAGGTCATGTCTTCTAAGAGGTTCTCATCAGATGGGAGAACAATGCTCTCGAAGGGATCCGTAACAAGGAATCCGAGATTTGCTTCTAATGCCCCTAGTACATAATGTACAACATCGCATAATTGATCATTAGTTGATGTAGGTATGGAATGGGTTTCCACATAATTGACCCATGGCAGGGAAGATACCATTGGGATAAAAGGACCATTTAAGGAAGATAGTTGAATGGAAGCCATATTCGCACCGAGAAATGAAAGTTGGTCAACGGTGACAATTTTTCCTTCATGCAGGAAACACATCACTCAAAAGGGTGTTGAAACACTAACTCCCATGTCATAAACATAATCACGCCCAAGAAGTAAATTGTAATCTAAAGGTCCTGGGACTACCATCACATTGAGATAAACAATTTTTCCTCCCAAAGTAATAGGCAACTGAGGAAGGATCCTTAATGGTTGACTAGTTCCTTTGTTAAAAGCAACAGATTCTTGGTAATAGGCACAAGTGGTGGCGAACCAAGTGCTTGCCAAGTAGTAGAGGAAAGGATACTCAAAGATGCATCTTCATATATAATAGTGCCTGGTACAATCATATTACAAACTTGTACTATGATCTGGAAAGGGACATAAGAAGGAAGACAACATCCTGCTTGTCGATTCAAATCAAAGGAAGTGACCTGACTACTTGGAGGGGGTATCGTAGAAATGGGAGAATTAACCCCTTGAGCTACGAGAGCGAGAGGATTTTCCTCCTGTCTTGATGGGACAAGAGGGTTGTCTCTAAGCTCATTGGAATCTGAAGAAATGAAAAGAACTTGAGTGGTATCATACTCACTCTCTATGGGAAAGGTACAACTAACTGAAGGTGAAATCAAGTCAACATTTTCCTCAACCTGTGATTGAGTTATAGACTCGTGGGATTCACTTTTAGAGAGAGTGGGTTTGACCAATGGTTGATTTGGGTCAATCACTTTATCAACTAGTGAAGGATTAAGGGAGAGTCTCCTGTAACCAGATGGAAGTCACTGCAGAGAAACATGATGGTTATCCAACACATTTTTGGCTTCGTCTAGATAGGGACAAAGGTGAAAGGGGTGATTCCCTTCACATAACCTATAGGGAAACTTAAATTTACCTTTCTTTCCATCAAAGTTACTACCACTAGTTGATGGTGTGTCACCAGCATGATCTCCAGAAGTTTATGACATAGGATGATGCGAACGTGAAGACCATTCTTCTAAGATCTGAGGAATATCAAGACAATTTCAAAGAAGATGGTCTCTCATACAAATTTTTCATGGATATCAAACTTTGTGAGGCTTATCGGATGGTTTATCATTAGAAGTTGCATTCAAATAAATGGTTTCTTGGTTGCCCCCTTATTGAAGTTTCTTCTTCTTCTTCTTCTTCCCTTTCTTCTTCTTCTTCTTAGCCACCTAGTTATTAGTACCAATACTTTCATGAGGCAAAGAGGAAGAAGGGGAGGAAGAAACAACTGAGGAAGAAGGCAAAGGGTCAACTTTAGGATCAATTGGAGGTTGATTTTTTCCAGTTGGGGGAGTACTCGATTGTGGAGAAATCACAACATTTTGAACCAAGTAGGTTGAGAAAAACCATACTGGAAAGCCAATGGTAAGTCCTGGAAGGGACAAAGTAGCCATTTAAAGAGAACAAATATTTTTGAAAGGATGAAAACGACTAAGATTTCCATCAAAAGGAATTCCTTGATCGGTGGACTTTGGATTTGCCGCCATATGTCTCAACCTAAGATCAACTAAGGAGTGATCATGGACAATGTTATCCATGGTCAATTAAATTTATTTTAATCAAAATAAAAAATGAAAACAAAAGAGGGATGATCTAGGCAAAAGCATTACCAAGTAACTGTGAACTGTAGAATACCTCCTCATGAACCGAGAAGTATGGGCAGACAATCTCCCCGAATGGTGTGTTCATTGTATCACAATGTACAAGGCGGCCGACTTGGTTACCTAAGGATGGATAGAAACCTAGTGTTGTCCTCCCATATATACCCAAAAGTGCATGGAGGCCCAATCTGTATCAGCACTATCTAATGTGAAACTACACGGTGAGATAATTCCCATATACTTTACATACTATAACACTGCCATATATACCCAAAGGTACATGGATGAGGTACAATATACTCACATACGTGGAATGAGGTGTCACACTTGTGATGTATCGCAGACAAGTTAGTGACAACTACTACGTTTTACAATGCTGGAACAGTCTCTAGCCTAGAACCTCTAAATCCTATGCATTAAGTTACAATGCTCCATTAGGTTAATTTAGATGAATTTTAAGTTGACCTTCTTTAGAATTTGCCTTTCAAGGTTCACCGTATGATGTATGTTTGCAATTCCTAGAATGCAACTATTATGATAAACATTATTTTCATTCAATTTTAACAATGAAACCTTAGCTAGAAGGGGAAAGAGAAATCATATCTTTGAAAAAGAACAAAGAGCACATCTAATGCAATTTCTTTAAACTATTCCTATGAGGAGACACAAACGTTTTCAATGCACAATGTAAGTTTTTCTTTTCAATTCCCTTAATGTTGAAATGAAAAAAAGTAAACTAATGCACATACAATCAATCAATATTTTTGCAAGAATGAAGACTTTACAACAGTTCCTTTTCGCAATAAATCAATACTTTTACAACACTTTTGTTTGAGAAAATATTAATTGACTATAATCTAACTTTGACAATGAATCGATAATGATAAAGAAATCATTTAAGAAACATTAATTAAATCAAGTCAAAGTAGGGCTAGGAAAGGAAATACAATGTTGATTTGAAAGACATAACATTCATTGATCATTCAACAAGAAGAAACAGAATGAAATTTGGTGAAAAAGCACAATCCAAAGGTGGAAATTTGACCTAAGGTGGATCAGTGCAAGTCTGAATGGGAGACAGTGCACTGAAATGCATTATCTCTAAGCCAAGGGTGCACTGATTAGTGCATTGTACCCTAACCAAGGGTCCATTGATTAGTGCACTATACCCTGACTAAGGGTGCACTAATCAACGCACTGTACCCTGACCAAGGGTGCATTGGTTCCAGCACATTCCTAAAGTAGGCATTCTAGTGCAAAATTTTGACCAAAAAACTTCAAAAAAGGCTAAAATAAGATCAATGAAGGAAAGTAAAGTCTACTATGGTGTCCTAGGATGTGGATGAACTTCCCAGAACGATGATCATTCCCGAATGGAGTCTCCAATTTTTTATGAGGAATTTTGCATCTACGGATAAATACTAATTCCATAGGTAGGTAGCTATACCTAGAACAACATATTTAAAATTCTTATCCTTCTTTTATGGATGATAAGCAAGACAAAGGGAATCAAACGACCTACTTGTTCTTTTGCTTTCCTTTTATCTCCTTCGTATGGCTCCTGTCGCAGCTTCTCGAACTTAACTCACTCAAAAAAGTACTTGCAAGCATAAACAGAAGACAAAGAACCAATCAAAGCAAGAGATCTATTGACTATAACTAAATGGAATCAGATACATTCACACATATAAACATCATATATCAAGACAAGCATATGGAAAAAGGTGTAAACAATGTTATTAAGTAGAAGGAAGAATTACAACCATGAAGTGTGATCCATTGTCACTCTTCCAGCTTGGGTTCCAACCAACATCACATCAATAGCACAACACTCCAGCAATATAACAATACTTTCTTATAATCTCAATCCTCACAATAATAGTATCTCATTACAAACTCTCAAAGTCCAACCCTGATACTTAGATGAGTGCTCAATTTATAGGCCAAAGGAGGAAGTTTTGTCATAAATGAGGGTATTGAATGGCCTTCCATACTTAGATTTAGCTTCCATGGAGGAAGGGATGAGAGGATAGGAGGTGACTTAACTCATTCCTCATCCATTTTCAAGCTCATAGGAGATGATAAGTGTGGGAATATTCTAGATGACTCCAAAAGATGAGAATATTCGCAATACCCTATGTGAATGTCTCTCAATCTTGCCCAGCGCAGGTGAATGTAGGCCTAGGTACTATGCAGAGCACCCTAACATGGGCCTACCTGCACTGAAGCACCCTATCCAAGGCTGCGTTGGTCCCTCAAGGAGGCAATTCTGGAAGGTTTCAGGCCAAGGAACTCTCAGTGAAGGACGCATTCAAAGAGGTGACTTGTCTAGGGCATGTAGCAACTCAATTAGGGTTTGATAATCCCTAATGGTACTGATCTAATTCATGGGAGTGATGTGCCCAAATAGATATGTAACAGGGAGGAACCTACTAACTTGGAAGAAGAATTTCTTAACGCGCAACTATTTGCAGTGCATGTTGCAGATGGTCATTTTGAGGATATAATAAAATACCTAAGAATAAGAACTGCACCGAAAGGATACACTGTCTAGCAAAAGAAGGAATTAGTGGTGCCCGTGGTAGATTTCTCTATCACTGCTAGGCATCTATAAAAAATGGAGACTAATGAGATATTGCGACGGTATGTACCTGAGTTTGAAAGAAGTAGCATCCTCACAGATGCTCATGGGGGTGCCATGGGAGGACATTATGTAGGGAGAGAACCGCACAGAAGATTCTACAGGTAGGATTGTGGTGGCAAACCCTTCATCAGGTCTCAAAAGAATATTGTAAGGCATGTGATGTATGTCAAAGAATGGGTAGGCCATCATGGAGGGATTAAATTCCTTTGAATCCACAAATGACGTTGCAACCCTTCGAGAAGTGGGCGATAGATTTTGTAGGACTTGTTAGCCCTGAGGTGCAGTGCCACTATTTTTGAAGACTAAAGGAGGGAAATGGTCTATTTTGCTATTGTGGAGAGGTTCCCATATGGTCGACACTTCATTCAACCAATGTTATACATTCATCCGCTTCAACCAATCACCACCGTTAGATCATTTCCGCAAAATCTAACGGCTATCACGCATATCGCTCGAGCAACAAGAGAGAGGGATACCTGCCCGAGAAAGTGGTGTCCTCTCTCTCCTCCACTACTACATGGCACTAGATGAATGAAATCAAGCGGGATTTGACATTTACCACTTACTACCCGATGACTACCCGATATAAACCATTTCCACTTGAGTAAACTACTCCCAGGCGTTATCCTTCGAGCACCTCCTCTGCCCGATAGCCATTCGATCTACCCATCTAAGATCTAATAGCTAGGACTTATTCTGCTCTCGCCACAACTTCAAGCCTCTAGCGATTGATCTCCTCTACCCATTACTCTCGATTCAATGGCCCTCATTCCCTTGTACCCCACTTCCCACCAGTCACCCGGGGAGGAAATTTGTTGGCTTTGCTAGCATTTTTGACAGTCATACAATTGAACTAAAATAATAGAATGCATGGCCAAAAGGGGAAAAAACAATAACATGATGTAGCTGAACCAATAGAAATGATCATGGAACATTTCTGGCATGAGAGAACCACCTGATAGTGTGACACAATTACCAAAATTTGATTACTGTTTTTGTTAGAAACAAAGCTCTTTGAGCTCATGTTTGTCTAGTTATGGTATCAAGTAGTTAGAAGACAAAGGGGATAGATTAAGACATCTCGAGCCTCACAGAGTTTGAGAGTATTGTAAAAATCCTGTAAATGGTTGAAAGTTCGAAGTAATAGAGGTTCAACTTTTGGAGACAGTGGATACTCTATTCCTCCTAGTGTCTCATCTTCATTCTAGTAACACAAGCTTATTTTGTTGTTACATGTTCAATTGCCATCTTCTCCTCTGTTCTAAGCTTGCACTTGAATAGGTTATTCATGTTTTCTTTTGTGTCTAATTCCAGATAACTGCCATATCATATTTGTGTTGATAAATTAGATTTGCAAGCTTCATTTACTTTCTGTAGCTAGCCATTCATATGCGTCTATGTATGTATCTACTGGTATAGTCAGGATACTCCATCTATTCATTGAATCTATAAACTATTGAGCATTAGTGGTCGAAAGCCTTGTCAAGCTGAGGATGTTCATGCATGTCTTCAATGAAAATAGAGTTGAAATAGTCATCTGACTTGATCTAAACCCCAATCCATTCAAATAGTTCATAGAATGATATTGAAGATTTATATGTTACTAGGAATCTCCGAGCTACAACCTAGGAGAGTTTTCTGGAGTGCTAACATAATTGGAACCATTGCCAAAGAGAGGAGACTAAAGCTCAGCCTCCCCGGGGGACGATACAGATCTAGTTTTGATGATAGACAAACCCTGGACACTATCTAGGTTGTAGTCATCTATCTAGTGACTCTACTAGAGGACGAACCTCTTGGTGATTCCACTCCATAGTTCTGGCTCAGTTTGTGAGGTATACTTGGAGAAATCCTCAGAAGCCATGAGCTAACCCAATAACTAACCCTGAGAAAACAATCAAAGAAAAAAGGGCGTTGCAGAAAGGAGCATCAAGTTCAGGTAGCTCTAAATAATATTCTATATCTCTTCAAGAAAATCTTGTAATAGAACAAATACATGTTGAGAGTATAGCATATAATACTAGCAGTGAAGAAAAAATCTCAGAGATTCATAGAGCTCCTTATTCTTTAGGTTCTTCTTTCATTGTGAGCCCAAAGGAATCCTCTCCTTCTATCCATCGTACTCCTTTAGTCCCATCAGTCGCTCCTCAACCCTCTGTCATTCAGACTTCTAGTACCCTTATAGTTACCACAACTATGGCAACACCACAAGAACCTACCAAAATGGAAATCATCATAGCTGCTAGGTATGGACCTCTAGTACTACCCACTCCTTTGAATGCCATGCCTACTAGAGAATATCAGAAGTATATGCGTAAGGTCACTGGGACTGAAGGTGTTACAACTAAGGAACTTCTTGAATCATTCTATAACTATCCTGATAACCTAGACATTATCGAAGCTGATGTATGGATGAGAGCCTTTGTCCAAAGTCTAGATGGAGAGGCTAGAAAATGGTTCAGAGAACTAACCCCAAGGTCTATAGTAGCTATTGAGGATTTATGTGATGCATTCGTAAAGCATTGCGGGGATAAGAAGGATCTACTCTACTACCACACCAAGTTTGGGAACTTAAAGAGAGAAAATGGGGAGTTGTTGTCTGATTTTAATAAGAGGTTTAATCGCATGTACAACAAGGTACCAGCTGAAGTAAAACTGACCACTACCTCTGCTAAACTCACCTATGCTACTGACTTTGATTCTAACTTCTGTCTACTATTGAGGAAGAGACGATGTGCTACCCTAGTTGATATGTAGGATGCAACCTTGGAAGTAGAATCAAACATCATGGCTGCAGAGAAGCTCAAGGGGAATATTGATAGAAGGAGACAGAGGAGTGAACCTTCATCATCTTCAAATCCCAAGATAGATAAAATGACCAAGATGATAGAGTCATTATCCTCTGAAATCTCAAAATTAAAGGTTGAACAGAACCCTCGGAAAGAAAGAGTTCCTAATACATTTTCCCCTAGAATTCCAAATCCATATAGAAGAGCTAATGATAAGTTGCAGATTCAGCAAAGAAGAAAAGATGCTAATGAAGATCGAAGGGTGAAGACCCCTTTTTAGAATGTAGTCATGGAAGAAGAGTAGTTTGAAGAGGAGGATGAGATCCATTATCTGGAAACAAAGACAGTGCCTCCTTTTTGACCTTAGCCGCCTATGAAAAGTCATTATTCAATGACCAGATCAGCTAAGAGTGGGATGGTGGAGCTGTTTTTCAAACTGATGATCAACACAAATATGATCTGAGGTCGAAGATGAATAATGCTAAGGAAAATCCTATTTAGAGAGTTGTTGTCCCTACAACATAGCAATCTAATAAGCAAAAATGTCCGTCAGTTGATCCCATCATCCTCAAAGCTCCATCTCGTGAGGTAAGAGGCCTTGACAAGTCTCCTTCTCCTTTCAGTTTTGAATCAGAAATTCGAAAGCTAAGCATACCTATACCTCTGATTGAACTAGTGAAGAATGAGTCCTTCAAGAGATCTATCCTCAAGGCCCTTGAGCCTAAAGCCATCCAAGCCTCCATTCACTATATAAATCTGCAAGTTGACAAACCAGTTATTGTTCTCAGCCCAATGATTGAAAATTGTGATGACATCTCCCCATCATTCTATGTCTCTTTGACTATTCATGACAAAATCCTTCACAACTGCCTTTTGGATAGAGTAGCCAGCCATAATCTAATGCCAAAGGTTGTCATGGATGAGTTAGGTTTTGACGTTACCAAGTCTTATCATGACCTATTTTCTTTTGACTCTAGAAAAATGAAATGTTTTGGATTAATCAAAGACCTAGCCATCACCTTGTCTCAGTTGCCCATGAAGAGCATGATGATGAATATTGTGGTAGCAGATGTACCCCCCAAATTTGGCATGTTGCTTTCTAGAGGTTGGATCAAGAGATTAGGTGAAACATTGCAAAATGATCTGTCCTATGCTACTGTCCCAGTTTTTGGAGGTGAGAGTAGGAGATTGTACAAAGAAGCTCAGCTGGCTTATATCATCAGTGATGAAAGGAATCCCACTAATCATCCCATCTATGTTGTTAACACTGGTTTTGGATCCTATATTCTTCAGATTGAAGAATCCTAGTTGGCCTTCATGCAGCTTAGGAACCGGTTTTCAAAATCACAAAGGAAGAAGGCCCACAAAGTTGGGACATGTTCTTCGATGGAGCTTGCTCTAAGGAAGTTGTAGGGGTAGGTGTAGTCCTTGTGTCCCACACATAAGAATGCATTCATTTACCTTTCAAGTTAACTTTTCAGGTCACAAATAACATAATAGAGTACGAAGCCTTGATATTGGGCTTAAATGCTGCTAAAGAAATGGACATCAAAGGTATGAAGGTGTTTGGAGATGCAAGCCTTATCATTCAGCAGGTGAACAAAACTTTCCAAGCAAAGCATCCAAGGCTGAAACCATACAGAGATGAGGTATGGAAGCTCAAGGGTTCTTTTAATTGTTTCAAAATTTCTTACATCCCTAGAATGAAGAATCAACTTGCTGATTCCCTTGCTATGTCTGCTAGCACGTTTATTCCTCCTTTGCCTCCTAAATTGACTTATGAAGTTCAGGTGAAATATAGACCATCTTTTCCTGACAATATCAAATACTGGAATTTTTTTGAAGATGATGATGAAATTAATAGGTTTTTACAAGTCATTGATGAATTTTCTGAAATGCACATTGACCAAGAAAACAAAACCATTGAAGAATGCAACTAGTCCAAGCTAAAGGATGAGATTGGTCATGATAGCATCATTCAGCTACCTTGTAACCATATACCCAAAGGATTGGTGCACCTAGAGAAGTTGTTTGATCATTATGATGTACCTTATAAGCTTGCCAAAAAGGAAAATGAGTATGCAGTTCATAGACATAATGTAGGGAGTCCAGACCATCCAAAGTACATAAATCTGTCCACTCACTTGTCTTCTGCTCAAAGTTCGATTATTGCACCTGATGAAACAATTGGTTGATATTTTTTCTTGAGAGTACAATGATCTTAAGACCTATGACACTAACATCATTCAGCATAAGATTCCACTGGAGAAGAACACTATCCCTTTTAAGAAGAAATTAAGACCTAGCAACTCTCTCTTATTACCTTTGATTGAAAAGGAAATCAAGAAGCTGTTGGATGTCAAGAACATAGTTCCCCTAAGGTATTCAAAGTGGATAGCTAATCTTGTGGTAGTAAGAAAGAAGAATGGAGAAATCAGGCTTTGTGTTGACTTCAGGAATCTGAACAAATGCTCTAAAAGAGACAACTACCCCCTACCTAAGAGAGAACACTTATTGCAAAATGTTTTAATGGCTAGAGTAATGTCTTTCATAGATGGATTTTCAGGTTACAATCAGGTTGATGTACATCCAGAAGATTAGGAAAATACCACCTTCACTACTCCTTGGGGCACTTTCATGTACTCCAAGATGCCTTTTGGATTAATGAATGTTGGGGCTAATTTTGAGAGGGCCAAGGACATAACCTTTATGGGAGAGAAGGACAAGTTTGTCCTCATTTACCTTGATGACATAACAGTCTTTTCCAGTAGTTGCAAGGACCATTTGTAGCATTTGAAGAAGGTATTTCTAAAGTGTAGATGGTTTGGAATTTCTGTGAACCCAAAGAAGTCACATTTTTCTCTAGAAGAAGGAAAACTTCTGGGACATATTGTTTCTGCTGAAGGTGTGAAGATCGATCCAGCAAGAGTTCAAGCAATTCAGACATTTTCCATCCCAAGGTCAAAAAGCGACATTCAATCTTTCCTGGGTAAGATTAACTTTGTCAGGAGGTTTATTCCAAACTTTGCAGAGCTGGTGAAGCACATCAATTCCATGCTAAAGAAAGGATCAGAAATAAAGTGGACAGATGGTGCAAGAAGCTCTTTTAAAGCCATAAAACAAGCTATCATGGAAGCTCCCACTCTAATCAGTGCATATTATACCAAGGAGTTTTATATCTTCTCTTTTGCCTCTTATGATACACTTGCAACAAATTTATTGCAGAAAAATGATGAAGGTGTAGAGCACCCTGTGGCCTTTTTCAACAAAACTCTGAGGGATGTTGAACTAAGGTATGACCTTATTGAAAAACAAGCTTATGCTCTCATAAAATCTTTAAATGCATTCAGAATTTATATTCTACATTCCAAAGTGGTTGTGTATGTACCTTCAGCCTCAGTAGAAGATGTCCTAACTTAGCCAGATATTGATGGAAAGAGAGCTAAATGGATTGAAAAATTCATAAAGTTCAACATAGAGGTGAAGCCCACCAAGCTTGTCAAAGGCCAGTGCTTGGCTAAGCTTATGGCTGAGGAAAATTGTAGTTTGTTAGAAATCAATTGCATGGGTTCAAATTCAAGTGGTAAGCGGACAGAGGAAGCAGCAGAAGAGAAAGAGAAGAATTAGTCTTTGGCTGAAAATATAGCCACCTATGAATGGTATTAAAGTGTAGTTCATTTTTTGCAAAAGCTAGAAGTCCCTCCAGGGCGTAGCTCAAGTCAAGCCTAGGCCATTAAGCTCAGATCAACCAAATTCCGAATTAATAAAAAGCTTCTTTATTGGAGAGACCCATCAGGGACCCTCTTGAGATGTTTAGACAAAGGACAATCTATGGAAGTCATGCACTAGTTCCATTCTAGCATCTATGGAGGGCATCATTATTAGAAAACCATAGCCCACAGGACCCTAAGAGTTGGGTATTATTGGCCTACTATGTTCTTTGATGTGTTTTCTTTTGTGAAGTCTTGTGACAAATTTTAGAGGTTTGTAGGAACACAACATCTAAAATATCTATCCTTGAAGCCAGTAGATACCAATGGTCCCTTCCAACAGTGGGGCTTAGACTTCATAGGTGAGATCAATCCACATTCCAATGGCCAACACAAATGGATCTTGATAGCCACTGATTATTTCACCAAATGGATTGAGGCTATACCCACTAAAAATGCTAATCATCAGGTTATCATAAAGTTCTTGAATGAGAATATTTTCACTATATTTGGTTGCCCAATGAAACTAGTCACTGATAATGAAGCAACTTTCGGGGTAGAAGAATTTGTGGACATGTGTGAATCCATGGGCATTCAATTGGCACATTCTACCTCATATTATCCTCAAGGCAATGGCCGGACAAAATCATCTAACAAGAGTCTTGTAAGGGTAATCAAAAAACTATTGGAGGACAAAAAAAAGAACTGGGATTCCAAGATGAAGTTCGCACTGTGGGCTGACAGAGCTACCAACAAGAATTCCATAGGAAATTCTCTATTTAAGATGGTTTATGGCACTGATGTTATTTTTCCTATCTAGCTGATTCTCCCTGTGACCAAATTCCTGCAATAAGAACAAGGTGAAGAGAATGACATGGTGAGGAGAATGAGTAACTTGGTTGAATTACAACAAATCAGAGAACAACTGGTTGAGAATTCAAAAATTCATTAGAAGAAGATCAAAGAAACCTTTGATAGAAAGGAAAAAATGGACAATTTTCAGGTTGGTGATTAGGTTCTCAAATGGGATGCATTGAAGGAAAGGAAGGTAAACCATGGTAAATTTGATGCCTATGGATGAGACCGTTTGCCATTGCTCAAGTTCAGATGAACAATACTTTCATTCTACACAATTTGGAGGGGGAAGGTGTTTTTGATGGCCCAGTCAATGGGCGGTTTTTTAAACTTTACTTCATATGAGGCTTTAAGGCCTTAATAGTGTAATAGGTTTTTTCAGTTTTTTTTCTATGCAAATAAACTCCATGCCTAATGGAGCACTAGGAGATAAGTTTTTATTGGTTGTTAATGGAAAGGCAGTAGTTTGTAGTTCTTGAAACCTCACAGGGAGGCTTTCATCCCTAGAAGGAGCCAGTGTTAGCCCTGAGGTGCACTGCTGCTATTTTCAAGACTAAAGGAGGGAGATGGTCTATTCTACTATCATGGAGAGGTTCCCATATGATCCACACTTCATCCGACCAATTTCATACACTCACTTGCTTTGACCAATCACCACCGTTAGATCATTTCTGCCAGGTCTAACGGCTATCACACATATCGCTCGGGAAACAAGAGAGAGGGATACCTGCCAGATAAATCGGTTTCCTCTCTCTCCTCCGCCACTACGTGGCACTCGAGGAATGGAATCAGGCATGATTTGACCTTTACAACTTATTGCTCGACATAAACCATTTCCGCTTGAGTAAACTACTCTTTAACATTATCCTTCGAGCACCTCCTCTGCCTAGTAGCCATTTGATCTACCCATCTAAGATCTGACGGCTCAGATTTATTCCACTCTTGCCATGACTTCAAGCCTCTGGTGATTGATCTCCTCCGCCCTGTCCTCCTGATCCAATGGCCCACATGCCCCCATACCACACTTCCCACCAGTCACCAGGGGAGGAAATTTGTTGGCTTTGTCTGTGTTTTTGACAGTCAGAAAGTTTCACTGAAATAACAGAATGCATGGCTGAAAGGGGAAAAACAAAGCATGATACATCCAAACCAATAGAAATGAACATGGAACATCACTGGCATGAGCGAACCACTTGACAGCGTGGAAAAATTACCAAAATTTGATTACCATTTTTAATAGAAACAGAGCTCTCTGAGCTCATGTTTGTCTAGTTATGGCATCAAGTAGTTAGAAGACAGAGGGGACAGATTAAGACATATCAAGCCTCAGAGATTTTGAGAGTATTGTAAAAAGCCTATAAATGGTTGAAAGTTTGAAGTAATATAGGTTCAACTTTTGGATATGGTGGATACTCCATTACTCTCAGTGTCTCATCTTCATTCCAGTAATGCAAGATTCTTTTATTGTTACATTTTCAATCTTCTCCTCTATTCTAAGCTTGCACTTGAATAGGTTATTCATGTTTTCTTCTATGTTTAATGCCAGATAACTACCATCTTATCTCTACGTTGATAAATTAGATTTGCAAGCTTCATTTACTATTTGTATCTAGCCATTCATATGTGTTTATGTATGTATCTACTGGTATAGTCAGGATTCTCCATCTATTCATTGAATCTATAAACTATTGAGCATTAGTGGTTGAAAGCCTTGTCAAGCTGAGGATGTTCATGCATGTCTTGAGTGAAAACAAAGTTGGAACAATCATCTGACTTGATCCAAACCCGAATCTATTCCAATAGTTTAGAGAACGATATTGAAGATTTATATGTTACTAGGAATCTTCAAGCTACAACCTAGGAGAGTTTCCCGGAGTGCTAATAGGACCCATTCAACCACAAGGGAAAACTGAAGCAAGATACATTATCATTGCGATAGAGTATTTGACTCGTTGCGTAGAAGTGTAGCCAGTGAAGGATTGCATGGTGAGACTACTGCGGAGTTCATATTTGAGCACGTACTAACGCAATTTGGGTGTCCAAAGATCTTGATCAGTGATCATGGTACGCACTTCTTGAATGAGATGATTAGCGCACTGACGGAGGAATTTTAGTTATACCACTAGAAGAGCACACCTTATCACCCATAGGCTAACGGGACAGTGGAGGCGTTCAAAAAAGTGCTCAAAAAAGCACTGACCAAGGTTTGCAATGCTCAGCGAAGTGATTGGGACCTACACATACTTGTAGTACTCTGGGCTTATCAAACGACATGTAAGAAGTTGACTAGACGAACCCCTTTTAGGCTTGTCTATGGTGTGAAAGTAGTAATGCCTATGGAATACATTGTGCCTAGTCTGTGAATAGCAGTTCTCACAGGTATGACAAATTGCAAACCCTAGAGGAGAGGCTCGCACAACTGGATGAGCTCGAAGAAGAAATCTTTTTAGCTAGATTTCACCAGTAGGTCCAAAAACAGTGCAAAAAGGCATGGCGTGATTGACACATCAATCTTCGCACATTTAAGGTAAATGACCTAGTTTTCTTATATGATAGTAAGTTTGATAATTTTCTAGGAAAATTTAGGATGCACTGGTTAGGGCCTTATGTTATTAAGGAGATTAACGATGAAGGAGCAGTACAACTAGTCAAACTAAATGGAGAACCCTTCCTAGGAAAGCTGAATGGGAGTTGCTTGAAGCCATACACTAGCGATCTAGCCATGTGACTAAATGACAGTAGCACAATATTATCGCTCTAGGCAGCTGAAAGGAGGCATGGGACTATCAACTACACTACCCAAGTTAGGGAGTTGCACAATTGGAAGATGTTGCAAAGCAAGGACGTGTCACTGGGTCTTCGGCAATGTGGAGGGAGCAACACTACCCAGGGAGAAATTGTGAAAGTCGGAAGGAAAGTGACTATTAAAGTCACTGTTCATGAAAAGATGACAGAAATGATGCCAAATGTAGCAAGCGACCGACATTTAAGATGAGATTTATGGCTTAGATCCTTGAAAATTTACTACCAATCTGGGATTAATGAAACGATTTTGGGGGAATGATCATATTTGAAATAAAAATGCCATATAAATTACAAGTGGCTATTCAACAAAAAACACTTGCCATTTTCAGAATTGAGTTGTTGCGCTCTCAAGTTCACATGAACTATGAATTCTTTCAAGATCTAGTAATGAGTCCAGCATTTGAATAGTTGTCAAAAGAGACAGAAGAAATAGTGAATAGTGTCATGTCAACTCACATGGAAGCTATGGACATCAAAGGAGTGCCAACAGAAGAGAATGTGCAGGAAATTGATATGGGCGCTGAAGTTACTGCCCTGGA
The DNA here is from genome assembly GCA_000404065.3 of Pinus taeda. Classification (NCBI taxonomy): domain Eukaryota; kingdom Viridiplantae; phylum Streptophyta; class Pinopsida; order Pinales; family Pinaceae; genus Pinus; species Pinus taeda. The sequence goes on along the minus strand of APFE030180827.1, from coordinate 72,764 downwards.
TGTGGCTAAAGTATTGATGGAGCTCCCTAAATCCCTGAGAACGCAAAGACCAAAGCCAACCCCAACCAAGGAGACCATGAAGGATAAGAAGGGAAAGTAGCCTACCATACCAGTGTGCTCGTTGCTAAGACAAAACCCACCAAAGCCCACTGGCCAGGAGAAAGGCAAGGCTATAAACCTAGAAGCTTAGGAGGAGGATATTGAAGACATCCTAATGGATGATGAGGATGTGGAAGTGGAAATAGAGGAGGTTGAAGCCTAAGGTGTAGACCTTATTACACGGTTACTGAAGTATGTCCCTCCACACAAGCCTAAGTCCAAGGTTGCGAAAGACATTGATGAAAGTAAGACTCCCCTGCAAACCCCTTTGCTACAGGATGAAATTGCTTTTGATGGTCCATGTTTAGCATGGGTGCCGATATTGAAGCTCGAAGACCGGGACTTGGCAGACCATGAGAAGTTCTTGCACCTGGCAACTGAATAGCTGATGCACTTAAATATGAGGATGAATGCATTGGAGTAATAGAAGTGGCTCAGAGGAGTAGAGAAGGTAGGATTACTCAACCTACTCTTGTTGTCGCATTATAACCATACCCTAGTGATAGTGTTAGTCATCGAGCAGCTGCTATGCTTGGTGCATGATGGGTGTCTGTGGCTGGAGGAGCTAATACCCATCATTGATATGTTGACTCACAGAATAATGTGGCTATCGTATACAGGTGAAAATCCAACTATGATCTTTGGTGGCAAGGGTGGAGAGTAGGCGCTCGTAGAATCAATGAAGGAGAAGTTCAAACTGGTGAAGAAGCCATGCAGTTATGTTATCTCCAGCATCTGTGACTCCACTATGAAGGTGGCAATGCAGATCCTTGCAAGGAAGGTGATGTAGAAGTGCAGCACTGATGATGTGTCAGCACCTATCATCACGCTTACACATTAGTGCATGGAAGGAGTCCAGTTTAACTGGTTAGACTACATTCATGGAGAGTTCATAGTGAACTACCGTGAAGTGCAAGAGCAAAGCAAGACCTTCCACTATGTGTGTCTCTTGTTCTTGAGCATGCTGGTAGCATGGGAGCTACCATAGGAGAACCAGTTCCCCTCGGTTGTGCCAGACCTTCCTGAAGCAGTGAAGTATGCTTTGCTATGGGCCACCAAGGATGTGGAGCGAGTTCGAGATAGTAATATATTCTATATCTTGATGGAAATGAATATCAGGATGCCCATCAATCACAAGTTGTGATTGTCGCCCATGGTATACACTAACTTGTAGAGCTATGCCGATTTTAAATTTGGTTTCCATCGAATATCAATCAGTGCGTGGAAGGACCATGTGCAGAAGTGGTACGATTTGTCATACCTGACCACAAATGATTCCATTGATGCGGTACTTGATAAATGGATGGTGAAGTGGCACACTACGATGGACTTGGTAGTGGGTGGAAGAGTGTCCACCGCATAAAAAAAGAAGGAAGAGGCCAAGCTGAAGATGGTGCAGCTGGTTGAAAAGAGGAAAAAGGAGGCCACTAAGAAGGCCCATGCGAAACAAGTAGGAAAGGAGGAAGTAAAATAGACAGGTGGCATAGAGCAGGGCTCTGATAAAGGCACATGGTCATGTTCACCTCAGACTGAAGAGGAGGACATATAATAGCACAGTGTAGACCCTCAGGAGACATCTTCCTGGATTAAGCGCTTGAGAGAGCTGGAGAAGGGAGGTTCTAGAAAGAAATCCAAAGCGAAAAAGATATCACTAGACCCTATGACATTGATGGAGGGTAACTTATATGACATTAGTGACACAATCAGAGATGTCACCATAGAGGCCTTGTAGCAATTTTAAAAGTAGCAGCAGATCATCTTAGGGGCCATCCAAACCAGGATGCAGGAATTGCATACGTGCACATCTCAAGCTGGTACACTGTTTACCAACTTGGCTATTGGTGCATCAGAGGCACCAATATGATGCGCACAAAGGCTTCCAGTGTGATAGTGTTGCTAGATGGAGCACTAACCACGGAAAATGAGGCTGACAGACAGACTATTAGCGTCTTGAAGGGAGTTGGACTAAACCTGGTAGAGCTTCTGCATGAAGTGCTCAACCTCTTGCAAGATGGATTAATTATAGAGATAAGGGCCCATGAGCACCATGCCCTCTAGGTGATTAGCGAATAGTGGAAAAACAACAAGTAGATGGCCATACAAAGAAATGCTTCCATCACTGCTAAGGTTGAGGCAACCAGCTAGAGGAAGAAGATCATAGAGGCCATGGATGAGGCATGTAGAATGGTCCCAGAGTTGGTCATTCTGGAGGAGGAGCCAGTTGAGGTCCACATCCACAAATTGGCGATAGGGGTGTACGACACTTAGACATAGATGGTGCGGGTTCATTTGGAGTTGAACCTACAGATTACAGAGATCTAGTTGAGGGACCAACCTTCAACACCGCCAGAGGTAAAGGAACAACGGGTAGTCGCTATCATAGAAGCAATCATGATGGTGGAAAGTGCAGTAGCAGACTACACACAGTTGTTTGAACAATCCTTTGAGGTCCTGACCAGCTTGCAGGAGGACCCAAACATCTAGAGGCTAGAGATGAAAGTGCACGAACTCTAAGAGTGCTAAGACGAAGTTAAGGGTAGAACATGAATCATTGTGCCGACACAAAGGTTAGCCAAGCTACAGGAAGACAAGAAGCTAAAGGAATGGGTGGACGCAGCGCTACACAAGGAAGAAGTGTTGAAGGCATGACTAAAGCCTTAACTGGAGGAAGCATATGCAATCATAGGAAACATTGAAGGCAAGCTTGTGACTCTGCAAATGACACAACAATAGCTTCAGGCTGACAGCGCAGGAGTAGTAATCGAGAAGATAGTTGAAGATGTGAAGCAAGCAGTAGTTCAATGCATGATTGAAGTTGTGGTCATCCGGGTGGAGCCGGACGGGCTTCGCGCAAAGATCTCCATGCCTATCGAGTGATTCGAGGGCAAGTCACAATGTTTGTGTTGGGGGCCTATTGGGAGCGGGATTCCCCAATGGTGGTTTTGGGGCTAAAAGCCGATGTTAAGTCAATTTTTGTAATATAATTGTAAAGACTCCACATTTTGTGGTTGCAAAGTGCGAAGGTGTTGTGTGTCAAAAAGGGTAGTCCGCCCTTAGTTTTGTAAAGTAAAGTCAGTTGTAAGAGACCTACCCATGGTCCACGGACCATGGGATTGTATAAAAAGAGCTAAGCTCTAAGTCGTTTAGGCATGAAGAGAATGACAGATCATGTAATAGAGTGATAGCTCTGAAGAAGAAGTCTAAGTCTTAGGTTGTAACACAGATAGAGGCTCTATAGCTGAGTGCGTGGACCCCTGCAACTGTGTGAAGGCAGGGATAGAAGAAATCAATTGACATCACAACCATCTCAAGGTGAACTGCTTCGGGAGAGACCTCGGTCCACGCTCGACGGTTTGATGCCAAAAGGGCTAGTAGTATACGGATTTGTTTCACTAATTAATGTTAAACTTGGGTCAAGCCCCCTCAAGCCAACACCAAGATTGAGGCTTGAGGCTTAAAATTTCCCAGTGCACAGTTCAAGAGGGAAAAAGCCCAAGTATTGTGTAGTTGCAAAGTTCAAGATCTTAAGGGAAAGGATTAATGCTTGAGATTGCGTAGCTGACAATGAAGATTGGCTAGAGGCAAGGAGTAGTAGTTCTGGAGCTCAAGGGTTGGGATTGAGCACTGAGATTGCACCATGCAGAGTTACAGAAGGAAGAAACTACACAATACACAGTGCTAAGAGATAAGGCTACTACTTGAGGGTTGAGACTGCGTAATGTGAAGTTCAAGCTAGCTGAAGGAGGTTGAGTGGTCTAGTCGAAGAGTTTTCCCAATTTTTCTAAGCGTTGCATTAGTGAGAGGAAGATAAGAAAAAAAATGAATCTTAACATGACCACACACTTAGATATCTTGATTACGCAACATGGAACACTTGTAACACATGAACGACATCCTTTTCTTAATGTAATAACTTTGTGACAACCTACACCAAGTGTGACACCAAAGATACATTTTTTGACAACCATGATGACACGTGTGTGACAATGTTTGAAACTTTGGAAATGAGTGTGATACATGTTTACATGGTAATACCAACTCATTTACACAAAGGTTACCCCTCGAAACCACCAAAACTAACTTTCATGCATTGTGAGACACTCCACATGCTAAAATCTGACATTTACCATATGAAGAGAAAAGTGCAAATGACACTTGCAATATGACAATGAAAGAGACACATGTCAGAGTGAAGATAACATGAAAATGACACTAATTAAAGTGAAATCATGTGAAAGAGATAGTCGAAAGTATGAAAATGACACTCATGAAAGAAAAGGTGCACAAAAGTGACACTTTCAAAAACTCACCAGAATAGAAGTACAAATGCATCCAAAAGTGGAATATTGTCAATGAAAGCATGCGTTAGCTGTCAACATATATTGCTTATTACATAGGAAGTGTCTTGATAGTATGCGTTATGTTTGTCCAAGCTTTCATAAAATAATGTGCACATGAACTTATTGCGGACTGAGCATGTGTGAGTCGGTGGCTTCAACACTTACAATTCAAAATGGAGCTCATGAGCATAAAAAACATCAACCAACTAAGAAGTGATTATGGAATGACCAATCGTAGGATCCATAATAGGCTCCAAAATTCAAGTTCAAGAAAAGTTTTTGAGGGTGTTTGTCGCAGTGACAACAGGGAGGAATTTTGAGGTACATTTTGGGCTATCAATGATCTTCTTTTCATATATAATTCTAAAACCTGTTGTAATTTGAATTTTGCATGCTATTAATACAAAGTGTAGAATTTATTCATGGAAATTCATGTTGTAAACTTGATTCTTGTATGGGATATGATCATAATTGTGTGAATTGAAACCCAAAATTTGTTTGATTAATTTATTTAATTTCTGCGAATTTTATCAAGGTCACATGGAGTATCAATGTTCATTTTGATGAAATTTCACATGGGATGAAGGTAAAAAGAATAAATTTAAATTATTGTGTTTTCTGCAATTGAATCTTTAATTTCTCAGTTTTTTTCTTTAATGTCGGTAATATAGGAATATAATATTAATTTTAAACCCTATTTTGTTGACATCTATTCTACATACTTTGATTTTTCTCATGGAACCCCTATGCCAAACCAAAAATGTATGGATGCTCATACCTACAAATATGTGTAAAACATACAAAGAAATATGTTCAATAAACACTTGGTAATTTCATTCATAATTTCTAGTAGAAATAACACCCTTGAAAAAAAAATAGATTTAGATGTTCCTAGGATCTGCAGTATAGCACAACATAGTGTAACTATAGGATCCTAACATCTCATGCCATCATTTTTGGGGACTATTTGAACATATTCCTTGGGTGAAAAAACAATCCTGTCATATTCTATAGGTGGACAAAATCTAAATTTATTAGTTGTGCATTCCACATGGCAAATCCATTGTTCGTAACATCCATTGTTTTCCACCTACATTGTCGTTGTCATTCTCACCATGTATACTACATCAACAACTCACAAAAATAGTTAGCTGATTGTATATATTCATTACAAATATGTTTTACATTTCCAACACATAGTTCCTAAAAATTTACAGATTCAGACTTGACTTCCACTAGAAGGCATACGAGAAAAAATCCATACCAAAATTTACCTCCTCCTCTACAAAACATTGAGAAACTTTTATATTGATATAATCAAAGAAATAAGTAATTAGGTGCAGGAAAATCAACATATTTACCCCCTATTATCCCCAGATAAATTCCTCCTTCTTGACAACTAGAAACTCCACACATTTCTCTGCATTTTCCTCAGCCTATGAGATAACTTTAGAGCCCTTCACCTATTACACCATCCACTACACCTGGATCCACACCTAGGTGAACAAATATGGTTAGAACCCTTATCTCTTAGAAAAAAAGGAATCTAATTTCATAACACATCAACATAATGAACAATATTCTTCCCAACCAACCGATGGTGAATTAGAACCTTCCTAACCAACCATTAGCATGGGTGACTGCAAGATATGCAACATTGACATGGCCAAATGTGTTACATGACATGCCAAAATATTACAAGAAATTGCTGCCCAATTTTAATGGTGAAAAGGAGAGGAAAACAAAAGAATATATAAGTGTATTTCAAGATTTCACTAATAATTTCATGTTTGATGAAGTAGATGTTTTCATAAGACTATTTGTGCAGATGTTAGAAGGAGAAGTACATAAGTGGGTCTGCACTCTTACCCCTGATTTTATTACTTCTTGGGATGATTTAGAGAGAGATTTTCATGTTCAATGGGGAAAAAAAAAGGATTTCCAATATTACCTTATGGAATTATTTGGATTAAAGAAGAATTCATCTAAGAATGTGGAGTGATTTACAAAGAGATTCAACAAACTTTATAACAATAATTTGAATGAGATAAAGCCTACTCCCATGGAATCCATAGTGAACTATGCAATATCATTTGAGCCTGATTTTTCTATCCTATTAAGAGAGGGAAGACCAAATACATTAGCAACTATGCAATTTGATAATGATGCTATTGAAGGAAATTTGGTAGAATATCAGATGCTGAAAAGGATTGATAAGGAGGAACAAGAACAATGTAGAGGGAAATAGAGAGATGGAGAGAAAGAGAGAAAAAAGGGAAAAAAAGGTGAAATATGAGCTTAAAGCCTTAGAAAATATTTTGTTGAGGAAAAAATATAATAAATTACTAGACTTGGAAATTTATCAAACTAGATAGCCTTCCTTGAGAGAGGAGGACTGAATAAAACCCCCATGCAATAGCCCAAGAACCTAAATTTCATTTAGAGGTCATTCAACCCTTATATAATGTAGACAGACAGGAAAATGGACGAAAAAAATCATTCAACCCTAGATAAGGAGGGAATTGGATTTCGAATTAGAAGAATCATATGATGATCCTGATAAGGAAGAAGATGTTAACTCAGTTAATCACCAAAATCCCACTTTTCACTTAACATAAGTTGATTACACAAATGCTTTAGAATTAGAAGATGCCTATGAAACATAAGATTAATGGGGAGTATCTATTGCATACTATAAACAAATCACAAATGCAATAATGGTAGAACTACAAAGGGAGTATGAATTTCACCCCAAAACCAGGCAAGCTAGTAAGGGGATGGGGTCAGACCAAAGTATCGTCATCCTACGTGGATCCGAAGACATCTCACCCATAAAATTCCAAACCTTCCAATTAATAAGGGGTCCATAAGAACCCTAATACTAGCAAAAACAAAGTAAGCCGAACAATGTAGCCTAGGATTCACATGAACCTGTGTTGCAAAGCTCACAACCAGAAATTTCCAAAGAAAATGAAAAAACTTCAACCCCAATGTTTAATCTTGAACAAGAATTGAACAAAGTCAAAGTCCTAGTTCCATAATTAATGTTAGTCCAAAACCCAATTTAAAAATCCCACACGAAAAATTTTATTAACGCCACTGAGACACCATCACCGAACAACACCCTTAAAATTCAATAAGATCATGCAACTTTGATTTGTGGATCACATGTAGAATAATGAGAAGACAATATTCTCATTTTCTACATCACATTAAACATACATGATAAATTGTTGCACAATTACATGCCAAACCATACCATGAACTTTGTTCTTTTAATTATTGTAGATTCAAATGTCCAAGACTTATCAAAGACCTCGTCATATACCTTACTCAAGACCCCATAAAGAGTTTTGTTATCGACATTGGTGTTGTCAATATCCTAGACAATTATATTATGTTGTTATCTAGGTCCTAAGTTGGAAACTATGAGGGACCTTGAAGATGGATTTATCTTATGCCAACATACCAAACTTTGGGGGATAGAAGAGGATATTTTAGAGAGAGTAAAAAATTACAATATGTGGCCAGTGACACCAAGAAGTCAAAGGACCAACCCGTTTATGCAGTAGGGGAGTCCATGGGATGTTACAAACTATTTGTGGAACTAGAAATGATCTTAGAAGTAAGTGAACTTCTAGCTCATACAAATCTTGTACAAGACTCACATGCATTTTGGAAGTTATTCTTTGATGGTGCATACTTTAAGGAAAGAACAAGTGTAGGAATAGTTCTTATTCTTTCACATGGACAAAGTATAGTGTTGTCTTTCAAGCTATAATTTGATGCCATTGACAATGTTACAGAGTATGAGGCATTGATTCTAGGATTGGAAATGACAAGGAAAATGGGGGATAAAAATATCCCAACATTCAAAGATTCTAAATTGGTGGTATTGCAGATAAGGAGTGTACACACTAATAAACACCCTAGGATGTGTTCCTATTGGAATGTTGCATCAGGCATAGTTGATATCTTCTTCGAGGAATTCAATATAATATATATCAGTAGAGACGTCAATCAACATGCTAATACAAAATCTACAATGGTTAGTTCCTTCAAGCCACATGAAAAATTGAAATTGAAACATGAAGTAGAGATGCAGTATAGGCCATTTGTCCTCGATAATATCAAACACTAGTAACTTTTTGAGGATAATGAGAATCTCTGTAAATTATTGGGGATTGTAGGGGAAATTATGATCCATTTGGATATTGGTGGCCACTTGCCTATTCCACCTAGACCCCCCAGTCAGTTATATCTGCTTCCTGAAGCACAATTTACTATTTTTTGGCAGTTTTTTGGGTCCTAAATGTTCAGAGTCATTTTGAGGCCCTAAACGACATTTTTTTGGAAAAATTCCATTGTTGATTGTCATCAAAATTGCATCAGAAGATATAGTCCTCAGAGATATGTTTCTAATGTGGAATCGTATGTGTCAAAAATAGATAATATGACCAAGTTAGGACGCTGGGAAGTTGGCTGCCCAACTAACCCCAACGGGGCCCAAAAACTCTTGGTGTTACATCTCTTCAAGTTAGGGTTTTCCCTTATTGTTCAATAATAAAAAGGCCCTTGAGCCTCATTGTAACTTAGTTCAGAGGCATGTAGCTTCCACATCTCTTCTCATAGATAAGTTACCATCACCTGAGCTATCTTATTTCCATTCTATTTGTAAGCATAGTTCAATATTTTTCTATTAATGAAATGAAGTGTTTTTCTGCTGCATCTCTGTGTTTATGATTATATCTATAAGTTGTATCAGTGGTATTAGATAAGTCTTCTCTTTCTCTATTTTTCTTTTCATTTCTCCAACGAGGTCACGGAATAAGGAGTTAGGACTCGATCTGGTTGAACCATTGTAGGATCAGTGTCACAAAACCTGATGACCTCCCATGGCAAAAGAAAAGAAAGATGAGGGGGCAGGAGACCCTTTCAAAATGTTTCTCAAGGAAACCCTTGAGTGAAGAGGGACGCGATGATGGATAAATTTTCCCATATCCTTCGACAACTACCCGCAGGCGATGCATCTTCATCTAGCTACCACTCTAGAGGCACCACTCCTTTTAAGGTACAAGTTAACTTCTATATTCCCATATTCGAAGGCCTAGAAGATGCAGACACCATAGATTAATGGTTAAATATATTGGAAATAAAATTTTCAGTTCATGACTTTTCCAATCAGTAAAAGATTATGTTTTCACTTCTCAAAGCCACTCGACACGTCAAGGACTGGTGGGAAACCTACTGTGAACAAAAGGATGAGAGTGAACCCTTGTATTTTTCAGCTTCACCCACTTGCAATTCTTTCTGAGACACCATAAGGGAATAGTATTACCCTGTTGAGAGTTATGAAGATAAATACATAAAGTGGACCATGCTATGGTAGGGAAGGAACCAAGATGCGTTGGATTTTACAAATACTTTCCATACCCTTCACACGAAACTAGGTATCAAGGATACTAGGAGGCATTTCGTGCTCAAGTACCGCGGTTGTCTACACAAGTACATCTAGAACGAGATGGAGTTCCTGGACATTTCCTCACTCGACACGGTGTATCAGTACGCTGTAAAGATCAAACATACGTTTAAACTGAAGAAGCGAGATTTTGGATCTGCAAATCCAAAGAAAGGAAAAGGCAACCCCGAAACACAGAACAAGGGACCAAGTCAATGTGGGGCTACCCAGGACAACATGTTGAATCCACAAGAAAATAACAACAATGTGAAGAGGAAGGAGGACACTGGAAAATGATGTGAGTTCCATAAGAGCTCCACTCACAATACAAGTGAGTGTTGGGCCAAGCAATCATTGGTGTCCGAGCTGAAGGCTTTCGAATAAGATGCAAGTTCTGATTCTAAATCAAAACCCGATAAGGGGACTGAAAACGGGAAGTAGATCATTGATGTAGAGCCCAGTGCCATTGAGGCCACCACAAAGATCCAAAAAATTGAGCCTAAAGATCTGGATGAAGGGGAATGCCTCTTCCACTCACAGATGTGGGTGAAGGGTTCTATACTACAGTTCATTGTCAACAATGGGAGCCAAAAGAACCTCAGTTCAATAACAGTCATGAAGTGAATGGGCTTGAAGACTACAACACATCGAGTGGCTTCACCAAGGATGATATCTTCATGTCATCCAGTAGTGTCACCTTCCCTACAGCATCAATCCCTTCACGGATGAGGTACTATGTGATGTTGCTTGTCTTGAAGTTTTAATGTATTGTTAGGACAACCATACTTGTGGAAGCAAGATGTATATGAGTCTCGACCTCACTATGTGATTATTACTTTGGCTAATAAGTTGTCCAGGATACCGGAGGTAGCGCCGCTTACTGCCATCTCTTTGATCACTGCAAATAAATCTAGTAAGATCATCTCCCAGACCAGGAGATTTGTTTTCCTTATGATTCGCCCCCAAGGAAAGAAGAAGGTTGTGTCCATGACTTCTAGGTAGGGCTCCTTTGCACAACAAAAATAGATGGAAAATATCGTGGAGGAGTATAGGGGCATTTTCACCTAACTCACAGGGGTACCTCTACACTATTAGGTCAAGCACTCCATTGATATGACCCTGGACATGCTACTGCCAAGCTCATCATCCTGTGGGAGCCTGATTATATTGGTAAGAAGAAGGATGGGTCCTGGAGGTTCCGTATTGACTATCGGGCATTGAACAAGATCATTATCCAAAATAGGTACCAAATCCTGTGGATTGATGACCTTCTCAACTAGCTCAAGAGGGCCAAATATTTTAGCAATATTTCCTTGAAGTCAAGTTATCTCCAGTTTCCTATCGAACCCTCCGATGTGTCGAAGACTACCTTCAAATCCAAGGAGGGCCTTTTCGAATGGTTGGTCATGCCATTCAGATTAATGAACACCTCTGCAACCTTCATGAGACTAATGGATGACATCTTGCGGCCCTTAACCAATGCATTCGTGGTGGTGTATTTAGATAACATCTTGATCTTCACCTAGAGTTGGGAAGAGAACCTCCACCATATTCGACAGGTCCTTCAAAATGTTCAACAACATAAGTTGTAGGCTATCTTGGAGAAATTCACCTTTGGCCTGAACCAGGTTCAATATCTGTGGCACATCATTGACAAGAAGGTTGTACATGTGAACCCATCCAAGATACAAGTCATTCGAGATTGGCCAGCCCCAACCACTCTAACAGAGCTCCACATTTTTTTGGGTCTTACCAATTTCTAACCTAGGTTTGTGTTGGGGTTCTCTCATATCACTTGGCCTATAAGTCAAGTCACCAAGGGAAGACCCAAAGAAAAGTTCTTTTGGTCAAAACCCAACAATGAGCGTTCTTTGAGTTAAATAATTTCCTCTATTCTGCACCAGTGCTCACATTACCAGACCTGGAACAAACATTTCAAATTGAGATAGATGCCTCTGACTATGCTATTGGTGTAGTTCTTACTCAACATGGGCATCCAGTGGCTTACTATAGTGAGAAAATTTCAGACACAGTACAAAAGTACCCCACTTAAAATAAAGAAATGTATCCCATTGTGCAGGTTTTCCCTCAATGGAAGAATTACATTCTGGGGAACGAAACAATCATCCACACAGACCACTAACCTCTATAATTCATACAGACACATGGGAAGTTGTAGAACGATTGCCATCATAAATGGTCCACCTATCTGCAACAATTCCATTTGAACATTAAATATAATAAGCATAACACCAATAATGTCGTTGATTGCCTTAGCTGACCACTGGTCATGGTGCTAATCACTGTGCTCGACTTTTGTGGTCATGATACATCGGGGTGGCTGCATCTTTACAAGAGCGATCTAGAATTCAGCAACATACACTAGACACTCTTGCAAGGGAAAGAAGTTCCAAATTTTCACCTTCAGGATGCACTGTTGTGCCACTTGGGACACATGTGTTGCTTTAAGTAAAGATGCCAAGATGATTTGGGAGGTGCACTACAATCGGGTCGCTCGACATTTCGAAGTAGAGAAAATAGTGGAGGTATTGCAAAAGTATTTTTATTGGTAGAAACTTCATCAAAATTATTATCTCTGAGATGCAATGATGAATTTTGGAAGGTCAAAGAGGGGCTCAGTCTGATCTGTTGTTCTCAAACAGGCCCTACCTACGTCATTTTTCCCTTTTATCCTCTTATTCGCTCAATTTCTAACCTTCCCGTTTCCTTCGTTCACCCTCTAACCCCAACAAAATACTCCCTCTTGGCCATAGCCCCAAGCGCAAAGCCAGAGTACCCATAAAACCCAACCATATACCCTTTCGCACTCATAAAACACCTCATCGCATCCCTGCCATTAATATTCTCCCACCAATCCAATGGCCCATTTTGTTCTCGATAAAGGCAACCTGCTCGATCGGCCTCGACTATCAGATCACCTTCACCAGATCTGACAGTCCTTGCTCATATCGCATGGACAACTAGCGTGGGCAATACATGTGCAATATGGGTAGCTTTTCTCTCTCCTCCACCACTACGTGTTAGCCGCTAAATGGAATCACACGACTTCTAGCAATTACCACTTATCGCCCGATGACTGTATGATAAAAAAACCATTGCCAACCAGAGTAAACAACCCCGCTCGTTACCTTCCATGCAACTCCACCGCCTGATAACCGTATGATCTACTTGCTTGAAGATCTGATGGCCCGTACATATCCCACTCCCACCACAACCGTTAGCCTCTGCAAATTGATCTCGGCCACACATCTCCTTGATCTGATGGCTGCCATCCATGACCATCCTCACTGTTCATCTGCCCATGCGCTCCATCCCCATGTCTAGTCTGACCCCAACAACTGAATTAAATATAGAGCATGGCCAAATGGAGAAAAGGACACGCCATGACTGAATAACTAAATTAAACAGTTATGGCACTCCTCTACCATGATCAATACAACTGCTTGAAGGACAGCACAGTACCAGAAGTAATGAGTTTTCGTAATAGAGAAAGAAACTGCATCCGAAGACGCTATCAGATAGTTAATAGTCGTTGGTGGTCAAGTAAGATCCCCCCATCCATAAACAGCTAAGGCCAATGTAATAAATAATTTAAATAGCCTAAGGAAAGATGTAACGAGGGTTGACATTTGATGTAAGGTTCAACTTTTGGAGACTATAGACACTCTGTAATTTGCAACATCTCGTCTTCATTTTCAGCAATTCAAGCTTCTTTTGTTCTTACATTCTCACTATCCATTTCTTCTCTATTCTAATCTTGTGCTTATGGCGTTGTATTCGTGATTGCTTCCATGTTAAATAATAGATAAGTATCATCTTATCTCTATATTGAAATATTGAATGTATTAGTGAGTAGGTCACTTAGGTTTCTTCTGTGTCTGTTACAAAACAGTTGTCATATTGTCTTTGCATTGATAGATTATATCTACAAGTTCCTTTACTGGTTGTATCTGACCATCACATGGTTGAGTGTATTTGCTACTGTGGTCAATATTCTCCATATTCACCTAATTCCTAAACTGTTGAGAATTGGTGGTCTAAAGCCTTGTAGTCTGAGGGTGTTCATGAATGTTTGGAGTGAAAACATAGTAGAAGTGGTTATCTGGCTTGAACCAAACCATCATCCCTTCCAATAAACTTTTGAAAAAATAGTTTAATTTATATGTTACCAGGCATCTCCGAGCTACAACCTAGGAGAGTTTCCTGGAGCCCTAACATAAATTTTGTCTCCTTCTGGGGATGAAATCCTCTCTGTGAGGTTTCAAGAACTATAGAGCACTACCTTTTTCATAAAAAACAAGATAAAAAATATTTCCTAGTATTCCATTGGGCATGGAGTCTATCTAAGCCTACACTAAATTTTTAAAAAAATAACATATTTACAATACTGAGGCTTGAAAGCCTTAAACAAAATAAACTTTCAAAAACCACCCATTGGCTGAGCCATCAAAAATAGTTTCTCCTTCCAAGCTTTGCAACACGAAAGTATTGTTTCCCTGGACCTGAGAGATGAAAAACGATCTTATCCATAGAGCATCAAATTTGCCATGATTTCCTTTCTTTTCCTTTAGTGCATCCCATTTAAGAACCCAGTCACCAACCTGAAAATTTTCCATCTTTGCCTTTCTGTCAAAAGCTTCCTTGATTTTCCTTTGACGTACTACAGACCACTCAATCAATTGATCTTTGATCTGATGAACTTCAGCCAAGTCACTAATCCTCCTTGCCATGTCATTTTCCTCATTCTACTCTTCTTGCAAGAATTCAGCCACAGGGAGGGCCAATTGACTTGGGAATACAACCTCAGTACCATATACCAACTTGAATGGAGAATTCCCTATGGAATTCTTGGTGGTAACCCTGTTAGCCCATAATGCAAACTTCAGTTTGGAATCCCAGCTCCTTTTATTGTCTTCCATCAACTTTTTGATTATCCTTACCAGACTCTTATTGGATGATTCTTCTAGGCCATTGCCTTGAGGATAATATGAGGTGGAATGCACTAGTTTAATTCCCATTAAGTCACACAAGTCGACCAAATATTTTGCCCTGAAGGCTACTACATTATCTATAACCAATTTGGTTGGGCAGCCAAACCTGGTGAAAATGTTTTCTGTCAAGAATTTTATGACAATCTGGTGATCAACTTTCTTAGTGGGGATGGCCTCAATCCATTTGGTAAAATAATAAGTGGCTACTAAAATCCATCTATGCTGGCCACTAGAATGTGGATTAATCTCCCCTATGAAATCCAAACCCCACTGCTGGAATGGACCACTGGTATGTATTGGCTTCAGGGGCAAAGATTTCAACTGCTGCCTCCCTGCAAACTTCTGGTACTTGTCACAAGATCTTACAAATGAAAAAACATCAGAGAATAGAGTGGGCCAATAATACCCAACTCTCAGGATCTTGTGGGCAGTGGTTTTCCAATAATGATATCCCCCACAGATGCTAGAATGGAACTAGTGCATGACTTCCACATATTTCTCTTTGTCTAGACATCTTAAGAGGATTCCTACTGGATCCCTCCAATAAAGTAGGTTCTCATTGATGCAAAACGTAGTTGCTTTGAGCTTAATGGTCCTGGCTTGGCCTGAACTAAGACCTGGAGGAACATCTAGCTTCAACAGGAAGTAAGCTATTTTAGAATACCATTCACAAGAAGCTAGATTTTCAGCCAAAGACTGGTTTTTCCCTTCTTCCACTATTTCTCCCTCTGTCCATCCAAGATCTAAATTTGCACTCATACAATTTATGTCCAACATTCTGCAATTTTCTTCAGCAATCAGCTGAGCAAGACCCTGGCTTTTGATGAGCTTGATGGGCTTCAATTCTATGTTGAACTCAATCATCTTCACAATCCATTTAACCCTTCTTCCATCAACATCTGCCTACATCAGGACATCCTTTACTAAAGAAGAGGGTACATAGGAAATCACCTTGGAGTGCAGAATGTAGATTCAGAACGCCTTTAAAGACTTGATAAGGGCATAAGCCTGTTTTTCAATAATGTCATATCTTAGCTCAGCATCCCTCAAATTTTTGCTGAAAAAGGCCACTGGGTGCTCTATTCCTTCATCATCCTTCTGTAATAAGACTGTTTTAAGGGTGTCACAAGAGGAAAAAGAGAAGATATGGAACTCCTTGTTATAGTCTGTGATGATTAGAGTAGGAGCTTCCATAATAGCTCTTTTGATGGCTTCAAAATATTTTCTTGCTGCATCAATCCATTTAATCTCTGATCCCTTTTTCAACATGGAGGTGATATGTTTTACCAGTTCTGCAAAATTGGGAATAAACCTCCTGACAAAGTTGATCTTACCTAAAAAGGATTGAACATCCTTTTTTTATCTTGGAACAAAAATGTCTGTATCGCTTTGACTCTTTCTGGGTCAATCACGACACGTGTAGCAGAAATGATATGTTCTAAGAGCTTACATTCTTCTAAATCGAACTGTGACTTCTTAAGCTTTACTGAAATCCCAAACCTTCTACATTTCAGAAACACTTTCTTTAAATGTTGCAGATGCACTTGATGACTACTAGATTAAACTGTTATATCATCCAGGTAAACTAGGACAAACTTGTCCTTCTCACATACAAAAGCTATATCCATGGCCCTTTGAAAGGTGGCCCTAGCATTCATCAGTCCAAATGGCATCTTGGAGTACATAAAAGTGCCCCAAGGAGTGGTGAAGGTAGCCTCTTCTTGGTCCTCTAGATGTACAACCACTTGATTATACCCTGAAAATCCATCCAGGAAAGACATAATTTTAGCCCTTGAAACCTTCTGCAGCAGTGTTCCATTTTGGGCAGGGGATAGTTGTCCTTTTTAGAGAATTTGTTCAAGCTTCTGAAATCAACACACAGCCTGATTTCCCCACTCTTCTTCCTCACAACTACCAGGTTGGCTACCCACTTTCAGTACCTCAGGGGAACTATGATCTTGGCAGCCAACAACTTCTTAATTTGCTTTTCAATCAAAGGGAGTAGCAGAGGGTTTATGGGTCTCAGCTTCTACTTGAAAGGTATGGTGTCTTTCTCTAGTGGCATCTTATGCTGGATGATGTTTTTGTAATAAGTCTTAAGGTCAGTATATTCCCAGGCAAAGAAATCAGCAAATTGCTTCATTAGGGTGCAATATTCAGAACTTTGGGTAGTAGACAAGTCAATGGACAGATTTATATACTTTGGATGATATGGGTTTCCTATGTTATGTCTATGGACTGCAGACTCATTTTCTTTTTTGGTAATCTGGTAAGGCACATCATTATGGTCAAACAACTTCTCTAAAGGCACCAACCCTTTAGGTATATAGTTACTGGGTAATTGGACAATGCTATCCTGACCAATTTTGTTTCTTAGCTAGGACTGAGGACATTCCTCCATGGCTTCATTCTCTTGATCAATTTGCATTTTAGAGAATTCATCCATGACTTGTAGAAACATATTGACTTCATCGACATCCTCAAAAACTTTCCAGTATTTGACATTATCAAGCAGAGACGGTCTATATTTTACTTGAACTTCATAAGCCAATTTAGGATGCATTGGAGGAATGAACATGCTAGCAAACATAGCAAGGGAATCAACAAGCTGATTTTTTACTTTGGGAATATATGAGATGCAAAAGCTACTAAAAGAATCTTTGAGCCTCCATACCTCGTCTCTGTACGCTTTTAGCCTTGGGTGCTTTGCTTGGAATGTTTTTGTCACTAGTTGAATGATGAGATCACATCTCGAAACACCTTTATGTCTCTAATTCCCATTTCTTTAGCAACATTCAAGCCCAATATCAGAGCTTCATACTTTGATATATTGTTGGTGACCTGAAAAGCCAGCTTGAAAGACAGATGTATGCATTCCTGTGTTGGGGATACTAGCACCACACTTGCTCCTATAGCTTCCCTAGAGCAAGCTCCATCAAACAACATATCCCAAATATGTGGCCCTTCTGTCCCCATGCCCTGGCATACTAGTTTCTTGAGCTGTACTGAGGCCAACTGGGATTCTTCAATTTGGAGAATACATGCTCCAAAATCAGTGTCCACAGCATAAATAGGATGATTAGTGGGATTCTTTTCATCACTGATGATATAGGCCAGCTGGGCTTCCCTGTATAAACTTATGATTTCTCCCCCAAAAACTGGGATAGTAGCATAGGACAGGTCATTTTTCAATGTCCCACCTAACCTCTTAATCCATCCTCTGGAAAGTAGCATGCCAAACTTAGGAGGGAAATCTGCTACCACAATATCCATCATCATGCTCTTCATGGGCAGTTGCGATAAGGTGATGGCCAAGTCTTTGATCAACCCCAGACATTTCACTTTTCTAGAATCGAAGGAGAACAATTCATGATAGGGTCTAGTGATATCAAGGCCTAACTCGTCCATGACAGCCTTGGGCATTATATTATGACTAGCACTTGTGTCCAGTAGGAAATTGTGGAGGATTTTGTCATGAATGGTCAAGGAGACATAGAAAGATGGTGAATTGTCATCAAAAGATTTAGTCATTGGGCTAAGCACAACTAGAAGTTTGTCATCTTGTAAATTGACACAGTCATTTGATGATTGTGTGGCTTTGAGCTCAAGGTCATCAAGGATTGGTCTCTTAAATGCTTCATTCTTTACCAGTTCCATCAGAGGTATAGATATTTTCAGCTTCTGGATTTCTGGTTCAAAACTAAAAGGGGAAGGGGACTTGTCAGGATCTCTTACCTATTGAGCTGGTTCTTTGAGAATGTTGGGATCAACTACTGGTCACTTCTGCTTGCTAATGTGATGCTTTGCAGGAATAACGGTCTTTTGGACAAGGCTTTCTTTGTCCTTACTCATCCTTGATATCAGGTTATATCTCTGCTGATTTTCATTTTGCAAAATAGCTTCTCTGTCCCACTCTTGGCTAGTCTGGTCCTTGAGTACTGACTCCTCATAAGCAGCTAATGTCAGAAAGGAAGCACTTCCTTTGTCTTCCATACAGTGGATCTCATCCTCTTCATTAAATTGCTCCTCCTCCATGACTACGTTTTGGAAAGGAGTCTTCACTTTTTGTTCATTGGCCTCTTTGCCTCTTTGCATGATCTACAATTGCTCATTTTCTCTTCTATACGAGTTTGGATTTCTAGGATCAAATATATTAGGAACCCTTCCTTTCCCTGAATGTTTCTCAATCTCCATCTTGGAGATTTTTGAGGCTAATGACTCTATCATCTTCGTCATTTTGTCTATCTTGGGGTCTGAAGATGAAGAAGATTCACCCCTTTGTCTCTTTCGATTAGCATGTCCTTTGAGTTTCTCTGCAGCCATGATGTTGGACTCTACTTCCAAGGTTGCATCCTACATCTCAACCAGGGAAGAAAATCTTCTTTCTCTCAATAGTAGGCAGAAGTCAGAATCAAAGGCATTAGCATATGTGAGCTTGGTAGAGGTGGGAGTAGGTTTCACTTCAGCTGGTATTTTTCTATACATGCGGTCGAACCTTTTAATGGAATTGGACAATGACTCCCCATTCTCCCTTTTTAGGTTGCCAAACTCAGTATGATAATAGAGAAGATCTTTCTTATCCCCCCAATTCTTTAGGAACACATCATATGAGGCCTCAATGTTGGTTATGGACCTAGGGATTAATTCTTTGAACCATTTTCTAGCCTCTCCATCGAGGCTTTTGACGAAAAATCTCATCCACACATCATCTTCACTAATATCTAGGTTATTAGCATAGCTATAGAATGACTCAAGATGTTCTTCTGTTGTAACTCCCTCTATCCCAATGAACTTAGGCATGTACTTCCGATATTCTCCTACAGGGATGGCATTCAGAGGAGTAGGCAATACCAAGGGTCCATACCTAGCAGCTATGATTCTTTCCATTTTGGTGGTTGCTTGTGGGCCTACCATGACTGGGGTAGATGAATGAGTGCTAGCAGTCTAAAAGGTAGGGAGTTGAGAAATTACTGACAGGGTCAAAGGAATATGATGGATAGGAGGGAAGGTTTCCTTTGGGCTGAGATCCGAAGGAGGAACTAAAGAATAGGGATCTTTATGAATCTTTGAAAATTTCTCTTCACTGCTAGTACTAGAGGCTATATTCTCAATATGTATGTGCTCTGTTACAAGCCTTTCTTGCAGAGATGCATAATATTGTTTAGGTTTACCTGATCCTGATGCTCCCTTTTGTGATGTCTTTCTTTCCTTGATAATCTTCTTAGGTTTAGGTACTAGGTCAGCTGGTGATTTTTGATGATTTCTCTGAGTATGCCTCACAAACTGAGCCAGAACTGTGATGTGGAGTCGTCAAGAAATTTGGCCTCCAGTAGAGTCACCAGATAGATGATTACAACCAAAAATGTGTCCAGACTTTTTCTATCATCAAAGCTAGATCTGTGTTGTTTCCCTAGGGAAGCTGAGCTTCAATCTCCTCTCCCTGGCAACAGTGCCAATTATGTTAAGGCTCCAGGAAACTCTCCTAGGTTGTAGTTCGGAGATGCCTGGTAACATATAAATTAAACTATTTTTGAAAAAGTTTATTGGAAGGGATGATGGTTTGGTTCAAGATAGATAACCACTTCTACTTTGTTTTCACTCCTGACATGCATGAACACCCTCAGACTACAAGGCTTTAAACTGCCAATGCTCAACAGTTTAGGAATTAGGTGAATATGGAGAATATTAACCACACTAGCAGATACACACAACCATGTGATGGCCCATTGCAACCAGTAAAGAAACTTGTAGATCTAATCTATCAATGCGAAGACAAGATGACAGTTGTTTTGAATTAGACACAGAAGAAACCTGAGCGGCCTACTCACTGATACATTAAATATTTCAATACAAAGATAGGATGACATTTATCTAGTATTTAACATGGAAGCAATCATGAATACAGTGCCATAGGCACAAGCTTAGAACAGAGAAGAAATGGATAGTGAGCATGTAATAGAAAAAGAAGCTTGCATTGCTGAAAATGACGATGAGACACTACAAGTTACGGAGTGTCTATAGTCTCCAGAAGTTGAACCTTACATCAAATGCCAACCCTCATTACATCTTTCTTTAGGTTATTTATATTCTTTCATTACACTAGCCTTAGCTATTTATGGATGAGGGGGTCTTAATTGACCACCAACCACTATTAACTATCTGATAGTGTCTTCGGATGCGGTTTCCTTCTCTGTTATGAAAACTCCATTAGTTCTCGTACTGTGCTATCCTTTAGGTGGTTAGATTGATCATGGAAGAGGAGTCCTATAACTGTTTAATTCTGTTGTTGAGTCATGTTGTGTCCTTTTATCCATTTGGCAATGCTCTTTGTTTAATTCGGTTGTTAGGGTCAGACTAGATGTGGGGATGGAGCACATGGGGAGATGAACGATGAGGATGGTCGTGGATGGTGGCCGTTGGATTGAGGAGGCATGTGGCAGAGATCAATTTGTAGATGCTAACAGTCATGGTGGGAGTGGGATACGTCCGTGCTGTCAGATCTTCAAGTAGGTAGATCAGACGGTTATCAGGCGGTGGAGTTGCATAAACGGTAATGGGTAGGGTGGTTTACTCTGGGTGGTAATGGTTTTTTTATCATACGGTCATTGAGTGGTAAGTGGTAATTGCTCGAAGTCACGCAATTCCATTCGACAGCTAACAGGTAATGGTGGAGGAGAGACAGAAACCACCCATATCTTGTGTGTATTTCCCACACTAGTTGTCCATGTGATATGAGCGAGGACCATCAGATCTAGTGAAGGTGATTTGACAGTCGAGGCCAATTGGGTAGGTTTCCTTTATCGAGAGCAAAATGGGCCATTGGATTGGGGGGAGAAGATCAACAGTAGGGATGCGGTGAGGTGTTTTATGAGTGCACAAGGGTATATGGTTGGGTTTTATGGGTACCTTGGCTTTGCACTTGGGGCTAAGGAAAAAAGGGAGTATTTTGTCGGGGTTATAGGGTGAACGAAGGAAATGGGAAGGTTAGCAATTGAGCAGGTAAGAGGAGAAAAGGGAAAAATGACCTAGCTGGGGCCTCTTTGAGAACAACAGATCAGATCGAGCCCCTCTTTGACCTTCCAAAAGTCATCACTGCATCTTAGGGCTAACAAGGATGTTAGAAAGTATATTAGATCCTGCACCACATACACCATTGCCAAACCAACCATCAAGAAGAAAGGCCTATATACTCCTTTACCCACTCCTAGTCAACCTTGGGAATCTGTCTCCATGTATTATATGTTAGGCCTTCCTTCTACTAAGCATCACAATAATTGTGTTTTCGTGGTCGTCGATAGATTCTCTAAGATGTCCATCATGGCAGCCTGCAAAAAGAGTATCACAGCAGAGGCCACTGTTAAGTTCTTCTTTGAGCAAGTGTGGGTACACTTTGGGATCCCACAATCCATTATCTCAGATCAGGACAACGGATTCCTGAGTGCATTTTGGTCCAGTCTTTGGTCGATGGTGTATACAAAATTGACTAAGTCCAAAAATTTCCATCCCCAAACTAATGGATAAACAAAGGTCGTCAACAGGATGATCGTACACATTCTATGCATGTACAACTCAAAGCATCCACGCACATTGGATGAAAGTCTCCCCTATGTCTAACACAACTACAACAAAGCTCTCCACATGTCAATAGGCCACAATGATTCCAGGTAGCATTCCGATTTAAGCCATTATGCCCCATTGATGTGGCCATACCATTTGCAACCACTCAGGTAGATTTGGCTCACATGTAGTCTAAAGTTGAAAAGGCTAATAGCTTCATTGAGTGCATTCAACAAATCTTCCAACATTTCCATGATATATTGGATAGATCCAATGCTAAGTACAAGCAGTTCCATGATCAACATCGAGTGTCGCACAAGTTCCAGGTGGGTGACAAAGTTTGGCTTCATTTGTAGAAAGAGTGCCTTTTTGGACCTCACCGCAAGCTTCACTTGCTCCGATATGGGTTAGAAACCATCACCAAGGCCGTCGGTGACAATGTCTTCGAGCTCAACATCCCACCATTCCTTGGTTTGCACCAAGTGTTCAATGTAGATTGCCTTCGACCATACTTCCCACCATTGTTGGACACATCTGACATTGCAAAATAGCTCACACCAACAAAGCGCAACCCAGACTGCATGGAACAGGCCAAAAGTGACCAAACCATGGACACACAGATCAAGAACACTCAGCAATAGAGGATACAATTATATCAACTTGTCAAAGTAGGCCAACACCATCACCAAGGCAAGTGGTTCACTAGGGACCAAGTTCAACAAAAATTTCCTCTCCTCATGGAGGCTCTGCATGCAATATGGACCATTTCTTCCTAAGGGGAGAGGAATGATCTAGGTGGATATTGGTGGGTACCCACCTATTCCACCTATACCCCTGAGTTAGTTACATCTATTCCTTAATTGTAGCACAATTTACGGTTTTTGGTAGTTTTTCGGGTCCTAAACTTCCAGAGCCATTTTGAGGCCATAAATTACATTTTCTTTTGGAAAAATACCTTTGGAAATTTCTATGGACATCAAATTAGAAAATGTAATCCTTAGAGAGACATTTCCAATGAGGTATCATACATGTCAAATGGAGATAATATGACCAATTTACAACCCTGGGAAGTTGGCTACCCAACTAACCCGAATGGGGCCCATAAACTCTTGGTGTTACATCTCCTCAGATTAGGGTTTTGGTTGTTTATTGTTTTCCCTTATGTTCAATAATAAAAGGGACCTTGAGCCTCATTGTAACTTAGTTCAGAGACATGTAGATGTCACGACTATTCTCGGAGATAAGCTACAATTGACCGAACTATCTTATTTCCATTTTGTTTGTAAGCATAGTTCAATATTTTTCTATTAATGAAATGACGTGTTTTTCTGATGCATCTCTGTGTTTATGATTATATTGTAAGTTATTTCTTTCCTATTTAAGTTTAGATCAGTGCTATCAGAGTGGTTTGCTCTTTCTATGTTTTCTTTGCATGTCGCCAATGAGGTAAGGGTATAAGGAGTTAGGGCTCGATCTAGTTGAACCATTGCAGGATCAGCCTCGCAAAACCTGACGACCTCCCATGGCAGAAGAAAAGAAAAGCGAGGGGGCAGGAGATCCTTTCAAAATGTTTTTTGAGGAAGCCCTCGAGCAACTGAGGGTCACGATGATGGAAAAATTTTCCCAGATCATTCGATGACTACCCATAGGTGATGCATCTTCATCTAGTAGCCACTCTGGAGGCGCCACTCCTTTTAAGGTACAATTTAACTTCGATATTCCCATATTCGAAGGCTTGATAGATGCAGATGTGGTAGATAAATGCTTAAATCTATTGAGAGGATATTTTTCAGTTCATGACTTTTTCAATTAGGAAAGGATTACATTTTCACTTCTCAAAGCCACCCCAAACATCAAGGACTGGTGGGAAACCTACTGTGAACAAAATGACGAGAGTGAACCATCGTTGTTTTCAATTGCACCCACTTGGAATTCTTTCCAAGATGCCATCAAGTAACAATATTACCCTATTGGTAACTTTGAAGATGAATACATAATGTGGACCATGCTATGGGAGGGAAAGGACCAAGATGTGTTGAAGTTCACAAATAATTTCCATACCCTTCACACGAAGCTGGGTATGAAGGATACTAAGTGGCATTTGCTGCTCAAGTACCATGGTTTCCTACACAAGTACATCCAACATGAGATGGAGTTCCTGGACATTTCCTTGCTTGGCACAATGTATCAAGTACACTGCATAGATTAAGCAGAAGTTTAAAAAAAAGAAGCGGGACTTTGGATCTATGGATCCAAAGCAGGGAAAAGGTGCCCCCAAACCATAGAACAAGGGACCAAGCCAAGGTGGTGCTATCGAGGACACCCATTGAAGCCACAAGAAAACATAAACACCACGAAGATGAAGAATGACACAGGAAAATTGTGTGAGTTCCATAAGAACTCCACTCACAATAGAAGTGAGTGTCGGGCCAAGAAGTCACTGGTAGTTGAGCTAAAGGCTTTTGAATTAGATGTAGGTTCTGAATTCAAATCACAACTCGATAAGGGGATTAAAAAAGGGAATCAAATAATTGGTGTAGAGCCTAGTGCCACTAGGCCAACCACAAAGATCCAAAAAATTGAGCCTGAAGATCCAGAGGAGGGGGAACACCTCTTCCACTCATAGATTTGGGTGAAGGGTTCTCTGTTGTAGTTCATTGTTGACAGTGGGAGCCAAAATAACCTCATTTCAGCAGAAGTTATGAAGTTTTGGGCCTAAACACTACAACACATCCACAACCGTATGGAATCAGGTGGCTTCACTAAGGACGAAATCTTCGCGTCAACCAGCAATGTCGCCTTCCTAAAGCATCAAGCCTTTCACAGATGAGGTACTGTGCAATGTTGCTCCTCTTGAAGTTTTCAATGTATTGTTAGGACAACCATACTATTGGATGTGACATGTTTTATATGAGTCTAGACCTCGCTCTGTGAATATTACTTTAGCTAATAACTTGTACAAGATACCGAAGGTAGCCCAGGCTATTGCCATCTCTTTGATCACTGAAAAGATATGTAATAAGATCATTTCCCATACTAGGAAACTCATTTTGCTTATGATTTTCCCCTAAGGAAAGAAGAAGGTTGTGTCCACGGCTTCCATGCAGGGCTCCTCTACATAGCAACAACAGATGGACAAGGTCACGAAGGAGTATAGGGACACTTTCACCTCACCCACAGGGGTTCCTCTGCACTGTCAGGACAAGCACCCCATCGATCTAACCTTGGGTGTGTTGTTGTCCAATGGACCAATCTATCAATGTTCTATTTAGGAGAAGGATGATATCAAGAGGTAGATTTAGAAACTACTACAAAAAAGGCACATCAGGCCAAGCTTCACCCTACGTGAGCCCGACTGTATTAGTATAGAAGAAGGATGGGACCTGGAGGCTCTATATTTGCTGTCGAGCACTAAGAAAGGTCTATGTCTAGAATATGTACCCAATCTCACAGATTGATGAACTTCTGGACCAGCTCAAGGGGGACAAATATTTCAACAATATTGACTTGAAGTTAGGTTATCACCAAGTTCCTATTGAACCCTCTGATGTGTGGAAGACTACCTTCATATCCAAGGAGGGATTTTTCGAATGGTTGGTCATTTTGTTCAGATTGATGAACACCCCTATAACCTTCATCACACTGATGGACAACATCTTGTGGCCCTTCACCAATACATTCATGGTGGTGTATTTAGTTGACATCGTGATCTTCAACCAGAGTTGGGATAGCACCTCTACCATTTTCGACATGTCCTTCAAACCCTTTGACAACATAAGTTGTGTGATAACTTGGAGAAATGCACATTTGGCCTCACCAAGGTTCAATATTTGGGGTACGCCATTGTTGAGCAAGGTGTACATGTGGACCCATCCAAGATACAAGTCATTTAGGAGTGCCCAGTCCCAACCACTCTAACATAGCTCCACAGTTTTTTTGGTCTACCAATTTCTACCGTAGGTTCACGTTGGGGTTCTCTCATATCACTTTTCCTTTAATTCAATGTGATGTAGGAAAGTGTTCCCTCTGTGGATAGAGGCAACCCCTCTAGCCCTAGAGTGTGTCTAGTCACAAACAAGGATAGATTAACAATAGCTTTCCTTAAACAGTTAAAGTTGGAGGCTTACCCCAATCGGTGGTCGATGGAGTTCTGTTGCGCTGCTCTAGCTTCCACTTCCTTCTCCTCAATGAGTGATCAACTTGAAACAAAGAAAAGGAAATACAACAAAGCACGTAACCAGATACAACAATAAACCATTTACTCACAAAGTCAAGAAGTCATGAGCTATCAAGTAAATTACATAAAAGACATAGGAAAACATCATTGATTGCATTAATAATGAAATAAGAGTCAGCTTACAACCAAAGTCTTGACGTCACAAGCCTTCTCAGAAAGAGTCCAGCTAGCATTTTCTTCAAGCATTTACTCTTTGGATATGGTTCTCCCAACATACAAGAACTCTCTCACTCATATGTTTTACACAAGATCAAGGGCACTTCACAACCTTCCACAAGCTATCAACAATCCCACACTTGTCACTCTCACACTAGCTATCTAGCAAACTCACAAAACACTAATGACACTGCTCAACTAGCCAACTATCAGAAACTAGCAATGCATATCAATGGTGAGAGTTTAAATAGGAGAAGGAGTCTCCATGAGAGGAGGAAGAGAGAGCTTATCATCAAGGAAGGTAGCACAATTAATGAAACTGCCACACCAGGGAGGGAAGGGCGACATAAAATAGGCCAACAACTAGGTCTGGAGTCGTCTAGAAGGTCGGCTGTTGGAACAAATTCGCCTAATCTAGAGCATTGCGGGCACATAACTGGGGTTCAGTGTTGACATCGCTAGTGATCAGTACATCTAGTCAGATCATCACTGAAAGAAACACATACCCCCGTGTTGGTGCTTAAAATCGGGCCATCGTGAGAATCAGGTGTACTTCCACACTGGCAGTGTGAATGGATTGTTCATGAGTGCCTTTTAGCGCGTTTATTAAGCCAGTAGCCATGATGATGCAGATAACTTAGGAAAAGTGGGTCAATTGTCAGCATAGGAGAGCATTTGTCTATATTAAGCATGTTTGACTTGGAAACATGACATAGTGAGAAAACCGGAGTGAAAGCGGTGATAAATTACTGTGTAACAGATTCCCCCTAAAGTATGAAGCCCGAGATAGTGGGAGGGGTGAAATGCTTTACAAAACAACTGAGCCGGGACACCATCTGGAAGGACCTGTGTGCAAGTCGAACTAATATCTCCGAAGTACATGTGGTCTAGGCATGGGTGCAGCCATCCAAAGGACATACAGAATAGGTCTGTGGTATGGATGCAACCACCCAGCTAATGAGACCATGATAATGATAAAGGTATGGTCGCAGCCATCCATCAGGACTCAAGTATGTTCGCAGCCATCCATCAACAAGTCATGTAACTAGAAACCAATCCACACAGCCCGAACATATGTAATCTGAGTTCGGGGTCTTGAACCCAACCAACCATAGTACAAATTCTAACATGCGAATAGAGGTGCCGAAGTCGAGCTTGATAGAAAGTCGCTTGATTACTGGCCGATGATGTAAAGTGTTAACAAGCGCGAGAGAAACCACCAATAATGCCAATGGTTCTCAAGGTACTATCCAGTACAATCCACGAAGTGTGAAGAAGAAACTAAATTCGAACACTCGTGGAATCACCCAATCGACGACCAATGATGAAAGTCGACTGTCAGGTGTGAAGAACTTGCCATTGAGGCATGCAAGCTCTAAGGTACCGAAGGGGATCTATAGATCAATCTCCTAGATGATGAGCTGGTGTCGACAGGAGACGACCCATCACAGGAGGGCCATAATGTTTCCCCCATCAATGACACGAGAAAAGGAGCAAGTGGTAGATGGTGAAATAGAGTATCAGAGAAGGAGATAGAGGCATAAACTATAGAAGGATTATACTCTTGAACATGTCGGCGACATGACTCCGGAGGGTGGAAACATTCAGATACCAAAGGATTAGAGGCTTGATTGGGACAGTATGGATCAAATGGAAAGAGGCTAAATGACAACCCAAACTAATGGAAGGCCAAATGATGACGTATGGATGTCCCAACCCGACAAGAAGCAAAAGTGTCGATGTTCAAGAGTGACTAGCTGCCATAGACAATCAATGATAAACATGTTGTTGAGTCCAACCTAGTAATAGTTTAATGAGCCCTAGGGAGGAGAAGCTCGAGTCTCATCATGGTGATGAGTCCAATGTCGTCAGGGTTTAACAAGTTCGACATAGGTAAAACTCAAAGTCTTTTTCATGTTTAGGGAGTTTGAAAAAGACACGGAAAAGAAAACTCCAAGGGGGTCATTTTTTGTAGATTTGTGTCTCTCGAGCCCAAAAAAGTATAAAACGATACTCGAAAGAACTGCCCGACCATTACGATCGAGGAGTACTTTTCATGATTAGTGACTTCGACTTGAAAAAAGTAGAAAAGCGACTGAAATCACTTCGTTTCGTAACCAATAACGAGCTTGAAACGACAAAGGCTTGGCAATCTTTTCCTTTTTTAGACGGTCGGAAAAGAGCTTGAAAGCGACCGCCTCTTATTTACTTTTAATGAGTCAAGAGGAACATCTCGGCGATATTTTAATTTTTCAAGTTGGAAAAGAGCTTAAAGACGACCTCATGGATCAAGTGCACACGAAACTCCACCACCTATAGCCCTGCATAAAATACGTCGCGCGTGAACTTATTCGATATAAAATGAACAATATACATAAAATCATAGTTGAAAAGCCATGTGAGAAAAAATGAGGACAAAACCCATATTTATAAAATATAATTTTTTAATTTCCAAAAATTACTATAAAAAGGGGTTTAATCCATTCATTTTTACCATTGTTACTGTTCATTTCACTGTAGAGCATTTTGGAGCACCAAAGTTGGCGAGCTAATTTCGACCCCGTTCATCCATTTTTCACCCTGAAACTTCGTCCAGGTAGGTACACCTTGTCCCGCGCTTCAATTAAACACCCTTTTTATGCATTTTGACCATTAAATGTGTTAGTTTTAGGCGGATTTTTTGGACCAGGTTTCGCCGCTCGGCCATCGCGGTTATACTCATCGAGTCCGCGATGGCCAAATTTTTTTACACAAAACGTGCTCTGATCATCGTGGAAAAGTGATGTACTTCCGTGATGATCGCGAAAAAATAGAACTAACATCCTTGCGTCATCGCATCTGTTTTAAAAATAGACGCGATGATGACATGAAATCATGTTTTTATAGGAATTTCGCATTGAATTTTGTCAAGGAAGTGCTAATTCCTTTTTTTTCATTATGCGGGCTATAATGGCGTTTGTCTGGCAAGAATGGACGCATGATGACAATGATATTCAAGCTTTTACCGACGTGGGGTGCCAAAATGCATTACGAGCATGCGGATTGCTCAAGTTCTTCCTAACTCCGCACCTTCGATCACAACTCGACTTACTGGAGCTAGTGATCCGGACCTGGAATCCCACAGATGGGAAATTCATCATCCAAGGATGGGATATCGAGTTTGATGCTATAGACATATATTTTTTGACTGGGTTGTCCTGTCGTGGCAAGAGGCCCATTCTAGAGGGGCAGCGACCCAGAGGTGATTCTCTAGTGACATTGATGGCTCAAGTGTGCCCAAGGGCACGCAAAACCAAAAGCGGGAAGGTGGTGATCCCAACAGTGGAGGACGTAGTCCTGTGTGCGATGTTATTCATGGTGACATGGGCAGTGGGCTCCCAAGCCCAACACGAGGCTTTGAAGACTCATCTCCGACTGGCTCTCGAATGTCTCAATCCAACCATGTTTAAGTGGGCAGACATAGTCATGGCGAATATAAAGAGGCAACTAACCCGCTGCTGATGGGGAGAGATGAAGCAGTTCGGTTATGGGTCCATCTTAGTCTCGCTCATGCTGAAGTGGGTGCTCGCATTGCAGTTGCAGGACATGGATTTGGATTTTCCCAGACCATGTGAGACTAGGGCTACACGGTGGGCACATGTCATGCCATGAGGAGGTGGCGGACAACCAATTTTGTGGGGGACACTATTTTGAGAGTGGCTGGAGCACCAAGTGATCTTCATCAAGGATTGGCCATACATTGGCATGGACTTCCACGAAGATCCCAACATGCAGTTGCCCACTGGAGAGCAATGGGATGATGGTGGTAAGACACTTGATCACATGCATTTTAATTTTTATGATGTTTTTGAATTTTTTCATGTATATGTCCTAATAATGAATGCTACGAAATTGCAGATGTGGGACCAGTAGGACTGATGGACTCAGGAGGTAGAATTGAGAAAATCAATTCTACAGCAATCAACACGGGTAATACACAAGCAACAAGCGCTGATAAAGCACTAGACGTAGCAACAAAGTGATGTCAACGCGAAAGTACGTGACTTTCCTGTGATGGTCCGATTACCAAAACTGTCACGACTGTTAGGCATAATTACGTGATCAACAGGATATTATAAAAGGATGAGCGCGATGATAGCGCGACTATTAAAATTAAATCCACGATGATGTTCAAAAAAGTGATAGGTGAACCAAAACTCCCAAATCAACAGCCAATCCTTCAATCAAATAGGGGTATTTCCCAGATCAACCCAAGAAACTCAAAGAACTGATAATTAATCCCCAAAACTTCAAAGAGACCAAATCAACAAAAATCAAGGCAAGAGCAAACAAGAAAAACAAACGCCAAAACCCTCCCCAGCGGATTCGCTAATTTGTGATGCAGGAAAGTGTTCCCTCTACGGACAAAGGCAACCCCTCTAGCCCTAGAGTGGGTCTAGTCACAGACAAGGACAGATCAACAATAGCTTTCCTTAAACAGTTAAAGTTGGAGGCCTACCTCAACTGGTGGTCGATGGAGTTCCGTTGCACTGCTCCAACTTCTGCTTCCTTCTCCTCAACGAGTGATCAACCTAAAAAAAAGAAAAGGAAATACAACAAAGCACGTAACCATATACAACAATAAACCATTTACTCACAAAGTCAATAAGTCATGGGCTATCAAGTAAATTACATACAAGGCATAGGAAAACATCGTTGATTTCATTAATAATGAAATAAGAGTCAGCTTACAACCAAAGTCTTGAAGTCACAAGCCTTCTCAGAAAGAGTCCAGACAGCATGTTCTTCAAGCATTCACTCTTTGGAGATGGTTCTCCCAACATACAAGAACTCTCTCACTCATAATTTTTACACAAGATCAAGGGAACTTCACAACCTTCCACAAGCTATCAACAATCCCACACTTGTCACTCTCACACCAGCTATCTAACAAACTCACAAAACACTAACAACACTGCTCAACTAGCCAACTATCAGAAAGTAGCAATGCATATCAATGGTGAGAGTTTAAATAGGAGGAGTCTCCATGAAAGGAGGAAGAGATAGTTTATCATCAAGGAAGGTAACACAATTGATGGAACTACCACACCAAGAAGGGAAGGGAGACATAAACTAGGCCAAAACCCAGGTCTAGAGTCATCTGGAAGGTTGACTGTTGGAACAAATTCGCCCAATATGGATCATCGTGGGCACATAACTAGGGTTGAGTACTGACATTGCTAGTGATCAGTATAACTAGTCAGATCATCGCTGAAAGAAACACATAGCCCCGCGCTGGTGCTTAAAATCGGGCCATCGCGGGAATTAGGTGTACTTCCGCGTTAGAAGTGTGAATGGATTGTTCATGAGTGCCTTTCAGTGCATTTATTAAGCCAATAGCCGCGATGGGATAGGAGAGCATTTGTCTGTCTTAAGCATGTTTGACTTGGACACATGACACAGTGAGAAAAACAGGAGTGAAAGCGGTGATAAATTACTTTGTAACAGTCAAGTCACCAAGGGTGGAGTGAAAGAAAATTTATTCTAGTCGGAAACCCAACAACGAGCATTCTCCAAGCTGAAGAATCACCTTTGTTCTGCACCAATGCTCACATTACTAGACCTACATCAACTGTTTGAGATTGATACAGATGCCTCTGACTATGCTATTGGTGTAGTTCTTACTCAACATGGGAATCCAGTGGCTTAAAATAGTGAGACTTTCAGACACAGTCTGAAAGTACCCCCCTGACAACAAAGAAATGTATTCCATTGTGGAGGCCTACCATCAATGGAAGCATTACATTCTAGGGAAGGATACGGTCATCCACATAGGCCACCGACCTCTATAGTTCATATAGACACAAGGGAAGCTGTAGAATGATCACCATTAGAAATGCTCCACCTATTTACAACAATTTCATTTTAACATTAAGTATAAGAAGGGAAGCACTAATAATGTCATGGATTTCCTCAGCCAACCACCGGTCATAGTGATAATCATTGTGCTCGACTCTTGTGGCCACTAGACATCGGGGTGGGCATATTTATATAAGGTCTATCTACAATTTGGTAGCATATACCATACACTCCTAGAAGGGAAGAAAGTTCCAAAGTTTCACCTTCAGGATGCACTGTTATGCCACTTGGGACACATATTTTTTCCTTCAAGTGGGCGTGCAAAGATGATTTGGGAGGTGCACTACAGTTAGATTGTTGGACATTTAGGAGTAGAGAAAATGTTGGTGGTATTGCAGAAGTATTTTTATTGCTCGAAACTTTGTCATCATGTTGGGAAGTATATTAGATCCTGCGCCGCATTTTCCATTGTGAAACCAAACATGACGAAGCAAGGCCCGTATACTTCTCTACCCACTTCTAGTTGGCCTTGGGAGTTTGTCTCCATGGATTATATGTCAGGCCGTCCTTCTACTAACCATGACAATGATTGCGTTTTCATGTTCATCGAAAAATTATCTAAGATGGCCATCATGGCAGCCTGCAAGAAGAGTATCACAACAGAGACGACTGCTGAGATCTTCCTTAAGTGAGTGTGGGTACACTTTGGGATCCCACAGTCCATTATCTTAGATTGGGAAAGCATATTCCTGAGTGCATTTTGGTTAAGTCTCTGGTCAATGTTGGATAAGAAAACTCACTAAGTCCATGAATTTCCATCCCCAAACTGATGGCCAAATAGTGGTTTCAATAGGATGATCGTACACATTTTGTGCATGTACAACTTGAAGAATCCATGCACATGGGATGAAATTATCTCCTATGTCCAACACAGCTACAACAAAGCTCTCCACACCTCAACATGTCACATCCCCTTTTAGGTAGGGCTGGGATTTAAGCCATTAGGCCCCATTGATGTGGCCATAACATTTACAGCCACCCAGGTAGATTCAGCTCATGTATAGTCCAAACCTAAAAGGGCTAAAAGATTCATTGAGCACATTCAAAACATCTGCCAATAGGTCCATGATATATTGGACAGATCCAATGCTAAGTACAAGTTGCACCATGATCAACATCGAGTGTCGCATAAGTTCTAGGTGGGTGAAAAAGTTTGGCTTCATTTGGAGAAAGAGCACCTTGTTGGACCCCACCACAAGCTTCGCCTACTTTGATATGGATCATACACCATCACCAAGCCATCAGTGACAATGCCTTCAAGCTTAGCATCCCACCATTCCTTGGTCTACACCTAGTGTTCAATGTAGATCACCTTCGGCCATACTTCCCACCATTTTTGGAAACATTTGACTTTGCAGAACAACTCACACCAACATAGCTCAACCCGAACTACATGAAACAGGCCACAAATGATCATATCATGGACACACAGATCAAGAACACTCAACAACGGAGGATATATATATATATTTATATATATATATATATTCTATCATATATATTATTATTATCAAGTTGTCAACGTAGACCAGCACCATCACTAGGGAAAGTGGTTCACCAGGGACTAGGCTCAACAGATATTTCCTCACCTCATGGATGCTTTGCACGCAATGGGGACCTATTGATGGTGTTGTACCTGCCAACGTTTAGGGGATCACCTCGTTATGAAGTCCTAACTAGACCTCACACCATTTGGTGTGGGAGTCCAATTCGGTATGATGGACCGGTTTCCATTATCTTAAATATTTTCCTCAACACTTACTTATCAGCATAGGAGAGTGGTCTGCTTTGTCTTCGACTAGTAAGGTTCACATGCTTGGTGATTAGTAATGTTACTTGTGTCAAGTTTATTTCACCAAAGAGAGGAAGGGTGGTAGTGAGTCCCATGTCAGATGGGAGGAAACCCAATCTTGTTAGGAACACACAACGCAATAGGACATGCATAGATTTTGGAGAAGGAATCCATGCAGATACAATAGTCACAACACACAAGGGAAGATATCATGTAAAACACTTAGTGGGAAATCTTAGGGATTATGACAGTCATTATAGCAAGTTTACATAAAATATTCTCTCTCATGTTTGAGAGCTAACCAACACATGTAGGACAATGTTAACAACATATACAACACATTTTCATTAATACATATGTATTAAAACAGTGGAATGAATCCAAGTGTTAAACAAAATTTAAAGAAAATCGCATTACAAGTGTTCAAGATGAATCTTACAAATAGTTAAAACACATGTGCGAAAACGTGTTGGCCTATTAGTAGGTTTCTGAATTAAGCAAAAGTTCCAAGACAAATTGATACACCATACATCACTAACCCCATGGGTAGGGCATTGGAGCCACTACTTACTCCTCAAAGAAAATATTATAGACTCTTAAGGCTGTGTGGGAGGAGCTAAGGTGAAAAGTCCCTTACATGTACAAATGAGGGTGTATTTATAGCGAAGGGTGAAACTGACCCTTGTGACTATTCGACTTCCCTCATGATTGTTTGACTTACATGACCTTTCAGCTTTACATGACTTTTCATATGACAAGTGGGCCTCTTTGACTTCCACGTTACATTACATTGATTGACAATATGGCCCACAGTAGAAATGTGGATGACATGACTCATGAAAAGACTCGACAGGACAGTGATGGTGCATTTGTGTTGTTGTTGGTGTGCATGTCGAGCTAGAGCACTACTAAGTGATGGATGTCCTCATGGTGTGCCACGGATTCACCTCTGCATGGCAAGGAGCATGAAGTCTTCAATGGTCATTGGGTTAACTTGATATTGCATTCGCACGTTGCTCCTTTCTTATATGTTGGCATGCTTGACAGGTTTGTCCATTCACAAACATGTCCTTCTGCATGTAATCCCTTTATTCATCCCATCTGTCGTCACGCCATGTATTTTTTTTGTACTGGTATTTGCAATCACTCACGATGAGACAACATCAGATCCATAAACCTCCTAGTCTACCATGAAGCATGATTGTTTTGGATGCAGGTGACTCGGAGAGAAGAAAAGGTTAAGAAAGTATGCAAGGCAAGATTCAAGCTGGGATGGAGGCTCCAAGCACTACTAGTGAAAATTGCAAAGAAGTCACTAGGAGATGGTGACATGAAATTTGGATCAACAGTGACTATCCGCGAGGTCTGGCTCGGCTGGAGGACAGATCTGCACAATTTTTGGGAAGAGAAGTTTGGGTTGCAGGAAGGCTGGGTAGTGGGAGCCTGGTAGCTAAAACTACACAATTCTTGGAGGGAATTGGTAGCTGGTTGCAGGGGGATTGGCAGAAACAACTATGCAATTCATGGAGGCAACTGGAAGCTGGCTATTGGGAGCTGTTGGAGGGAAAAAATATGTTGATGCA
Source organism: Pinus taeda (assembly GCA_000404065.3). Taxonomy (NCBI): domain Eukaryota; kingdom Viridiplantae; phylum Streptophyta; class Pinopsida; order Pinales; family Pinaceae; genus Pinus; species Pinus taeda. The sequence goes on along the minus strand of APFE030180827.1, from coordinate 36,632 downwards.
AGGAGGCTTGCCTGCTGATCAACTTTGCATAGTTTCTGAGTTGATCTGACTGCTAGGAAGCAAAGGTTTTCCTCATGAAATCTACACAGTTTTCTGGGTGAGGCAAACTGGCTAACTGGTGGGTTGGCTGGAGAAAGTACGCAATTTTTCTAAGGAAGGTAGGGATGGGCACTAGGTCCACGTCTGGCTTGTCTGTGTAATTTTCTTAGCCAATGGGATGGGCATGGTCTACAGCCTCTAACAATGTTTGAGGGGAGTCAATCATAGATTGAATTTCAGGTCAAACCTTCCAATTGTCCAAAAGGAGGGTTGATTGATTAGCTTGTGGGAAATGCAACTTGGAATGACTTGCTTTGATCCGGATTTAAACAGGAATGCAATAGATTACAGAGATAACCATAAATACAGAGATGCGATAACCATAAATAAAGAGATGCAGTGGAAAATTCATTTCATTAATGGAAAATACCAAAATATGCTTACAACCAGAATTGGAAATAAACCAGCTAGGACTATGGTAGCTTATCTCTGAGAAGAGATGTG
>APFE030180827.1:12712-29313 GCA_000404065.3 Pinus taeda | reverse complement strand
CTGCTGGAAGCCGATGCGTTCCCCCTAGGTAGCCGCTGAAGGATCTGTGCAAAACTGTCCATCATCACGTTCCGTTGTCGCTCGAGGGCTACTTCGAGCAAGATTTTTATAGGATCTCCTGCCCCCTCGTCTTTCTTCTCATCAGCCATGGGAGGCCGTCGGGATTTTCGAGGCTGGTCTTGCAAAGGTTCGACCAGTTCAAGCCCTAACTCCTTATATCCTAACCTCGTCGGGGACATGCAAAGAAAAACCGAGAAAAAGTAGACCGCTCTGATACCACTGATCTGGATTTAAACAGGAACGCAATAGATTACAGAGATAACCATAAATATAGAGATGTGATAACCATAAATAAAGAGATGCAGCGGAAAATTCATTTCATTAATGGAAAATGTCGAAATATGCTTACAACCAGAATTGGAAATAAACCAGCTAGGACTATGGTAGCTTATCTCTGAGAAGAGATGTGCGGCTACATGTCTCTGAACTGTTTCGAACTTGTGTTACAATGAGGCTCGAAGGTCTATTTATTATTGAGAAACAATGGAAAACCCTTCACATTCCAAAACCGACCCTTAGAAGATGAACCGCCAAATTGTGGGCCCCGTTTTGGGTAAATTGGTACATCAATTTCCCGGGGTCGTAACTTTGGCATACGATCTCCGTTTGACGCGTACAATAGCTCATTAGAAAGATCTATCCGAGAACTACATTGTTGGAATGGCAACATAGGTCCATGGACCCATGTTCCCTGGATTCCCCAAAAAACGTCGTTTAGGGTCTCAAAACGGCTTCGGAAGTTCAGGACCCGAAAAACTGCTAAAAATAGTAAGTTGTGCTATAATTAAGGAAACTGTAAATGCTGAAAGAGACAATGATGGGGGTCCAGATGGACTTGGCAGGTGGCCACAAATATCCACCTGGATCATGCTTGGTGTTTCTATGTTGTTGTGGGTGACAATCAATTGATACAAAAGTGAGTGAAGGTTTGGCTATTAGAGGGTGATTTGGTCCTCAGAACTTCAGAAAAATGACTAAGTGTGTGAGCAAGTGAAAATGTGCATACGTGACCTTGCAAACACGAACTCACATGACTTGACATGGAGACAACTCAAACCATCTAGACACACATGCTAAACATCAATGACTAATGGTGCAAGTCGATAATCGCGATGCTTGTGATTGATCATGGGATGACCATGAAGGCGCTTGTCTGGAAGTGTATACGACTCTGTGTGTGAGCATGACAGATGTTTACATAGTGAAGACAATATGTACAGATGAATCAGAGACCTTGTGTATGACTAGAACATGGTCGCAAGCATGACATTGTTATCAACATGCAAAATATGTCTATTGAACGATCAAGCGAGGTGGGTGCGAAGACTCACATGAGCTCATGGGGTGAACCTGAGTGCATGTAGAGATCAAGTAAGACTCTCAAAGGAGGCTTCAAAATTGGATGTGGGCCAAAATTTTGGAGGGTGTTGTAGCCACTACAACACTTGGAAACACACAGGTAGAACTCTAGCTTCTCTGTTTTGGTTCATTGAGGAAACAGGGCCTTGGTCTTTTGGGGAGTATTGAATCATTGTGTGGATTACTTTGGCTTCCGCACTTACCCCATGGATAGACATGGTTCACCTTTTTCCAACTCAGTCAAACACAACAAAAGTTCAACTTGATCATAGTATTTGGAAATTCGAAAGGGTAGTTTAGCTCGTGAGTTCAAGATTTTCAAAGTATAATTTTTCATCTTTGGTGTTGCTCCGCTGCGAGTAGGCCTGGAATGTTCCCTAGCAGAGTCATGCAGGAACACATGCATTGCTCCACTCCTAGCGAGCCTGGTCAATACCTCGGTGGAGTTGCATGCTTCACCTCTCCACACAAGAAGCCTTTCTCTTATTTTGCCTTTGTATTTCTTAAGAGGACTATGCATACGAAATTATTTATTTTTGGGGCAGAGGAGGGATCCTAACCTATTGAGAGAAGAATAGGTTGTTCCCTCAAAGAAGAATGTAAGACCTCTAACATAGGTTTTCTAATTTAGATTTTCCCCGTCTCTGTTTCTACTAGTTGGATGAGCTTGAACACACAAAGTAGAAGGTTGAGTACAAGCATGGGACTTCCTAGTGTGGACACAGGTTCATGGTTCGACCAAAGCTCCCTTTGCATACAACTCGCATTTTCCATCAAGACTTCATCAGCCAAAGGTTATAACCAAGCACAAAGAATACAGACAAAAGATTGGCTAAGTGCTGCAGTGTCACAAGTCTCTTCATATCTCAACCACATACTCATTGAAAAGCCAGAACTTAGTAGATGGTAGCAATTATTTCCAGAAAACAAAAATGTTAAGGTATTAAGAAAACCAAACAAAATGAAAACAAATATATGAAGAGAGGAAAACAAAGTGAAAACAACAAGTGGCAAGAACACTATGTACATGGCGCGTGGTGCAGCTCGGCCTACTGAAATTAATGTTTGAGATCTTGGCCGTTGACAAGAAGATTGTCAATCCTCCCATCAAGTGATTGCAGACCATATGTGTGTAGGCCAAGCTTCTCATGGATTGTGTATAATCCATAGGGAGTGAAACTTTGTATGTTTGCTTTTGTCTTCATGGGATTTATCCCATTTTAAGATCAAGTCACCAATATCGAAGTTAGCTTTCCCTGCAGACTTCTTATCATACCATCTCTTGATACGGTTATGGTGGAGTGTAATTTTTTCTTTTTCTCTCATCCTTTCCTCCTGAAGATTATGGAGTGTATCCATCTTACACTGAACTAGTTGGCAAGGCTTGCCTTGGGATTCTTGGGATAGCTGAAGCGCAGGCAAGTAGATATTGGGGAAGTATGGGTTCTGTTAGTCCTTACAATCTCCTAGGTTGAAAAGGAAATCGAGAAGGGTAACCTCAAACCAATTTAGCTTAGTAGTTAGCCCTACTAAGCATGATAGGAATCTATCTAAGTCTCTTATCAGTGATATGACTTTAAAGCAAATGAATTTTAGGCTAGATATGTGCATTTGTTTGTGAAAATTTGGTTTTTAAGGATTTGTTGAACTTATGGTTTGTAGCCACAAGCAGGTCTAGGCTATGGGAATGCACGAGAAAACATAAGGAGCTAGATATCAGAAGCCATGCTGTAATTTGAGTCTTTTTTAGTGTAGTATAGAGGATATAGTGTGGAAGAAACTAATGAGCATAAATAAACATGATTTCATTAGCTTAGGAAGAAAAAACATATAACTATGAAAACTAGATAACAGAGCTTGAAAAAAAAGAATTCTGAGTATTTTATCACAAGGAATTCATAGAAATAAGAGATATAATGTATATAAATATGCTTAGACCATGATAAAACAAAAAGAATGAATTACAAGCACCATGAACTCACTGGGCTAGAGTTCCTTGAAAATAGCTGCAACTTGCCTCTGTATTAGCTGAAAGATGATTACATGCAAGCCTCCTTCACAAAAAGTTCAACCCTCTTCTCCTAAAGTGAAGGTGTAAACATAGGTTTTGTATACCTTGATGTATTATTTAGCAAGCATCTCAAAGTTTCCCTTATCCTTTTGGGGTTTTTTGGCCTCCTTGAGCTTGTTTCCAAGTTGCTTTACCTTGACATTGGCAATCATGTTTTGAGCTTGGTAATGGTGTGCCATGTTTGTGAGCAACTGATTATCTTTGTTTTCCTTCTCAAGGATCTTTTCCAAATGTTCATTCACTCTATTGAGCCAATATTCCTTATCTTGATGAATGTGTAGGGCGATCCTATCTTCTAGGTCAAAGTCCTCATTCAGCAGAATTTGTTCTTGCTCTTTTTGCCATGCTTTCTTGAGGCCTCTTGTTCTTGGTCTTTTCCTTTTTTGTCTCACCTTTGATGCTTCAAGCTCACTTGATTTCATGATCTCCTTACCTTTTCCAACTTGCTGCATTAACTTGTCTTTTTCCTTTTCTAGGATCAACTCCTTTGCTTTGAGTTTACTGTTTTCCTATGCAAGGAATGATATAACATACTTTGCCCTTTCCAAATTGATCACTAGCTCCTTGATTTGGTAATCCTTATCCTTGATAGTCTATCTCATGTTTGTGGTTTGATCCTCAATGTCTGGATCAATTATTTCAAGCTCATGTTCAACTGTGTCTTTATCCTTTGCTGCTGATTCCTACTTTGTTGATGAAGAAGGCTTGGCCCCTTTCTCTCTGTGAGAATAAAACACAAGCTTCTACCCCTTCTTATACACTTTAGTCACCTCATGTTTCGATAGCTAAGTCTTATCCACTATTTTTCTAGATGACCCCACCTCTGTTTGTTGATTTGGTGCACTAGGAGACTGAGATGTTGCATTCCTCTCGTGCCATTTCATAGATGTTTCCAAAAAGGCTTCCCAAGCCATACCTCTCTCTACCAGCTGGTGAAGAACAATGGTTTTAATGAGACTGTGATGGAACAATCTTGGGGAGTGCTCTTTATCCTTTAATTGTATTTTTTTCAAACATTTTGGAAATTCTCCTAAATAGATAATTACACATGTTGAGTGGCTTTTGAGAGGTGAAATGCATTAGGAGGCGAATATGATAGGCATACAACCTAGAGAATCTACCTTCATAAGTGAAGAACCTCATGAAAATTTTCATCAAAGGGGAATATTTCTCCAATAAATATTTGAAAGGCATGAGGTGAGTATGTGTATCTCTGTATGGCATCTTCAAGAAAGGCCTGTAGTTTTCAAGATCTAGGCTCATTCCCTTGAACCAATATTCGCCATTGTCTGGTAACCCAGTTTCTATTGAGATGGAGGCCATCTAGAAACTAAACTCAACACTAGCAATGACATCAGTTTCTCCTTTCAGTTGTGTTGCTACCCAATCTGTTAGTTGCTCATGAAATCTTGCCCCACTTGCCCTTTTGCAAAATTCCAAGCAATGGACATCCTCAAAGCTTTGTTTGATGAAAGGATAGGAGTTGATTGTGTTTCAGTCTGATGGTTCATATATGAGGATCCTCCCTCCGTTATGTTTTCTGCTTCTTTCTAGTTAAGATTCTACCTCCATGATGACACAAAGCCCTAGCAACAGGAAGCGAAAATAAGATGTGGAGTGTGAATGGAAATGAAGTGATATGTAGGTGATTTTTTACAAAATGATGGGAGGGGTCTATAAGATATCTTTGGGGGTTATGGAACATAAGCACTAGGATTTTTCTCACCACAATGAAGCAAAATCATTTGGAGACCAAAAGCACAACGAAACCCTAGGAGAGGGATTTTCACTGAGTTCTTCAAAATGAAGGATGCATAAGAGGTGCCAGATGTTTATTTACTCTCCAAGGAGATGCTTAAACTTGTGAATGATGAAATGAAATGCTTTTTATGTTTTGGATGGTCCTTTGTAGCTTGAAAGTTGATTTTTTCTTTGGTAGTGGCATGACATCTTATGTCCCTTTGAGAAATGATGACACGAGGTAGTGTACTGCAACATTGTCTTATTTGAAATAAAACATTACCTCTACCTTTAATTTTCTTTCCCTAAACATTACCTCTACCTTTAATTTTCTTTCCCTAAGTTGCTAACTCCCTTTATCCAATGAAATAGATGATGGACATGTTTTGTTTTGACATATGGTAATCATGACGACACATGGAGTGAAATGCTAGACCATGAACTAAAATGAGGAATTTAACCATTTCATGACCCAAGACATTTAAATGAAGATATGATACCTCAAAGAAGACAATGACCATGATGAGTGATGAAGACCATGAGAAAGTGAATGGAGTAGAAGTGACCAAGACACAACAACGAGTGACCAATTTTTATTTGAAGAATCACTGAAATGACCAAAAATTGACTTGACACCCTAACGACACCTTGTAAGAGCATATTTGATCACTGGTGATAGGTTGAACTAATTGACACTAATAGGTTATTTACCATAGACCAGGAAGTACAGTGAGGTATTCAGAGAGGACTTGGGTGTTACACTATCAGCCCATCATGCATTCGTCAAGGAAAAATGCCAGTTGTGCTATTCAGAGTAAACTGTCTTTTTGATTATGAGGATGAAGTTTTTAGTTTTTGGATTCTGCGAGACCATTTCCATATGGGCAGTAGTTAGATGAGTGTTTCAACACAATACCATTTTGTAATGCAAAATCATAAAGTTTCAAAGACGAAAAGTACGTTTCATTATAAAAAACAAGTGATATTGGAACATCGAAGCGTGAGATGATGTTCTGTTAGAGGAAGCTGATGACCTCCTCCTAGTTCACTTGTTTGAGCGGAACGCATCTGTCCACTGCGTGAAGTAGTCAGTTGTTGTAGAATGTAGAGGTGTTGTTTTGACGAATGTGGGAAAATATCTTCAATGATGTCCAAACCCCATTGCTGGAATGGTTCAGTCACTGCAATAGGGTGTAGTGGGTGATGCACCTCGGTATTGCAACAAGAATGCTGCAACTCCCAAGGTTACCAACTTTAATTATCAACCTGGTGTTCGTACAAACTTAAGAGGTGTCAACACTATATGTGTGGCATACAATGTGTCATTCCTTTGATGTCATGATGTAATGGAGTGCCTGTACTAAATTCAAATCCTAAACTAATTGCAAAAAATGAAATGTTTGAAATGGAACCTTAACCTATTGCAAGAAAGTACAAGGAAAGAGAAAGAAATTCAATGCTAAATCACACCATTTCCTAATTAATTGCCAAGAAACTATACTTTGAAATAATGCTAAATTATCATGAACCAAATGATACTATCTAAGCATGGAAGTAAGAAGCATAAAACATCACTAATGTGAAAGTAAAGGGACTGAAATAAACCTATTTTTGTCTTTTTGCCTTTTCATGTAAAATCAAGTATGCAAACTAATTTCTTTTAGTGATGTGGCAGGCGAATTAAGGATGTTGGAGGTTGGATGGAAGGGTTAGGAGATGGTTGGATGGTGTGGGAGACCCTTGGGAGGATTTTGGTGACTTCCTAGAGGTTTTCTCTCAATTTGGCCTCAAAATAGGCCATTTTAGGAAAACCTACAAGATGTACTAGAAACCTACACGATGATCCTATAGGAATTATAGTGAACCTACAAGATACGACTGAGAGAAACATTTCGGGTGTTGGAGGTTATGGGAGGCCTAGGAAAGGTGGGTGATGGGTCTAATGGAGTGGAAACATTCCTAGTATCACTCAAAACTCAAAACCAAAGTCGGGAGATGGATGGATTCGCTAAAAAGGCTTGGAGAAGTTTCCTTGTGAAATGATGAAATTGGTGAGGGTTTAATGACCAAGAAAATAAAATCCAAATTGGATGGGACAAATTTTGTTTTTAAATAGGAAGTCTTAGGTCCTATTCCAAGTGGAATCACTCAAAATGACCTGTGTTAACCCATGCAAAAAAAAAAAAACATTACTAGTTGAAAATCTAGAAATTTGAGAACTAGTGAGCTAGTAAATCTAAGAAATGCCAAACCAAATCAAGTTAAGAATTGAAAAATTGTGTTGTGGCACAATGGAATATCGGAGTAAATAAATATTTATTTAATGCTTAACTTTCTTCTTTGAAAAATTATTGGTTGCTTGATTCAAGAGCAATTTGCCACATGACTCATAGAAAAGATTCTTTTGAAGAATTTATTGACAATGTTGATGGAGTAGTATACTTTGCAAACCAATCAAAATATCAAACCATCAGGGCTTGGCATAAGTAGGCTTAAATTTCCTGGTCTTCTAGATTTCCTTCTGCATCATGTTCTATATCTCCCACAACTAAATATAAACTTGTTTTCCTTGGTCCACATTCGCTAGCAAGGTCACTCCATTCATATGTTTGATGGCAAGCTTGAGGTGAGAAAAGCATCTGACCACTCACTTGTCATGAGGGGAATAGAAGAAGAAAGGCTTCTCAAGCTGCAAGGTACCTCTACTCATGCAAAACATTTCTCATACAATTCTCATTATGAAGAAGGTACACTTCCATCAAGTTTATTATGGCATGCTAGATTTGGACATTTGAACTATGATAACCTCCGCTTGTTGAAGAAAAATGGTGTTGCTGGTTTGCCTACAATTACTAGGAAATTTAAGCAATGTGATGCTTGCATTCTAAGAAAGCATATAACAGTCTTTTCATGATTCACATTCAAAAGCACATAGAAAACTTGAACTCATTCATTTAGATTTATGTGGTCCAATGCCTATTCCTTCTACAAATGGAAAGAAATATATGATGACATTTATTGATGACCACACCAGAATGTGTTGGGTTTATTTATTCAAGAAAAAATCTGATGCTTTTCAAATATTCAAGGACTTTCATAAATGGATTGAAAATGATGCACAATCTCATATTGGATCTATTCACACTGATAATGGAAAAGAATACACATCAAATGAGTTTGAAAACTATCTTCGCCAACATGGGATCAAACATCAAACAACTGTGGCTTATAATCCCCAACAAAAAGGTGTACCTGAAAGAATGAATAGGACAATCTTAAATATCGTACACTCCATGCTCTTCTTCAAAAATGTAAAAATATTTTTTTGGGCTGATGTTGTTCTATGTGCTACATATATAAAGAATAGATGTCCATCTAATGCTATCAGAAACAAGACTCCCTATCAAATGTTGTATGGGCACATTCCTTCGGTAAAGCATCTAAGGGTCTTTGGTTCCACCTATTATGCCTTGATAGCAAAGGTACATAGAAATAAACTTGGTGCAAGAAGTCGTAAGTGTATCTTCCTGGGGTAATCAAACACCTCCAAGCATACCATCTCTATGATGAAGTCAATAAAAAGTTTGTTGTATCTAAAGATGTAATCTTTCTTGAATCATCCAAAACTAACAATGTTGTTGAGTGACAACTTGATCGCTTGGATAGATCCACAAATGCAAAATCATTTCAAGAATTTGATAATTAGATTCCACATTTGAAGGGGGGATTCCTATACTAGATCAACATGTGTAATATTCTTCTTAAGAACTCTCTCCCCCGCATGAAACTCCAACAACGGATGATGCTTTAAGTGATGTGATTGATCGAATTGGGAGACTCAATCTTGATCCAGTCTAAACTCAATCAACAGATCAGCCTGGACCATCTAAGAAAGGTCCTCCAAAGTGGCTGACAAAGACACTTGAAATCATTCATCCTAATGAGGTTGGAAAGATAGGAAGTAGAAATTCAAACCAGCAAAATGGAGGTGATGTAGATGACTCTAATTCACCTATTGATATGGATGTTTCTTATGATTGTGAATTGAATTTGTCTACAAATTTTGAACCAACTTCCTTCAAAGAAGCTACTTCTCATGATGAATGGAAAGAAGTGATGCAAAAGGAGTATGATGCCCTCATAAATAATGGCACTTGGAAGCTGGTTGATCCTCCATTAGGAACCAAACCAGTTGGCTGCAAGTGGGACTACAAGAACAAGTATAAATTTGATGGCTCACTTGACAAGCACAAATCTAGGCTTGTGGCAAAAGGTTTTTCATAGAAGGAAGAGGTCGATTATGAGAAGACTTTTTCCCCCACAACAAAATGGGCTACCATCCGGACACTCTTTTCCCTAGCAGCTCAGAACGGTTGGAAAGTCCATCAAATGGATGTAAAAATTGCTTCCTTGAATGGAGATCTAAAAGAGAAGGTTTTTATGTCCCAGCCTGAGAGATTTTCTATGAAAGGACATGAACATAAAGTATGCAAATGGCCTCAAAAAAGCACCATGAGCCTAGTATGAAAAAATAACTGAGCATCTTCTGAAAATCAATTTCAAACATTATGATCTTGATGATGCAACTTTATTTGTCAAGAAGGTTGGCACAACTGTATATCTTGTGGTAAATGTATATGATCTTTTGATGATAGGGAACAATGAAAACTACATTGCATCCATAAAGAAGGAATTGGGGAAAGGTTTTGAAATTACTGATTTGGGCTATGTTCATTACTATCTTGGTATTGAAGTAACTCAACATCCGAAGTCCATATTTCTTTCTCAAAAGAAGTACATTGGAGATCTGTTGAATAGGATTGGCATGATAGAATGCAATCCTCTTACTACTCCAATGGAACAAAACATAAAGCTCACATCCATTGAAGGAAAAGAATTTTGGGATGAAACAAAGTATAGACATCTTGTAGGAAGTCTCAACTACCTAACTACTACCAGACCAGACATTTCATTTGTTGTTGGAATCCTCTCCAGGTTTATTCAAAAGCCTTGTAAGGGACAACTGTGAAAATTTTGTCTCGGAGAAAAGATTTTTCCTAATAGATCTTTCCTTGGCTTCTCGATCTTCGGAGAATGCGGCATTGTATTCTTGTCATTTTTTGTTCCGAACATTTTCTGGAGGTGGACGACAAGACTTTTGAATCAAGTATACACATGTGAATGACTTCAGCTTGATTAGATACTTTAATTCAGACTTCGATCAGGATCTATCTCCTGGAGATCACGCAAACAATCAGGTCCAGCAGATTCCAAAATAGAAGTAGAATATGTGGTAGCAACTGAGGCAACAAAAGAAATTGTGTGGCTCAGGGAAATTCTTGAAGATTTGCAGGTAAAACAAGTACAATCGACTCCACTCATGATTGACAATACCTCTGCAATAAAATTGGCCAAGGACCCAAAGTTCCATGATCGAATGAAGCACATCAATACTAAATATCATCTGATTCGACATCATGTTGAGGCCAAAACAATCCATCTCCACCATTGTTCCATGAACGAGAAAATTGTAGACATCTTCACCAAAGCGCTTGGAAGAGAAAAGCTTGAAAGATTCATAATGATGCTTGGACTCACTAACATCCCTTCAGATTAAGGGGAGGAATGTTGACACCTAATCATCAAGATTGGGTGAATAACTAAAATTGATGTAAATAAATAATAGAGAATATGAATAGTCACTGGGAGATGAAATGAACAGTCTCTCCCTCATGTATATAATAAACACCAACCTAAATGAAATCAACGAATTGTTTTGAGGAGTTACTGCCTTATCTGACAAGTGCAAATGCAATGGGGTAATTTTTTTTATGTACTAGAATGTTGTTTTGAAGTAATGCAAGTGGAATCAATTCGATTGAAGCTCGTTAGGATGCTCTAAAAAATAGCAGAAATTTACTATTCTTTTCTAAAAAGGAGGTCCAACAATCTAGATTTGGGAATAAGAAAACTAATATAAGTAGCTCAATGATTATTATGAACTTCCAAAGATTTTCCAAGGATGAAATAATGCTTGTGATCCTACAAAATAACTTACATCAACCATTTAACTCAACCCTACAACAAGAAATCATTAATTCTAAATGCAAAAATAGAAAGAAATAAAAACAAGAGATGCATGTGAATAAGAAATAAAAGGAGGGAAAGAAAATGATACAAAATGGATCTGAGCTTCCTGGAATGGACAAGCCCAATGAAACTCAGAGACCTATGGAAGAGAACAAGATTTAGAAGCTGAACATGACACCAATCTTCATTATTTTCATTAATAGAATTACATCGCTGCAAGAAAATACAATGGAGCTGCAAAAATACAAGTTCTCTCTACAATAACACTAATGAAAATCCCTTGATTAGTGGATCTAGTCCCCAATACTAAGAATTTGCATTAAATGGCAAGGAACACATTCCTAGATTTTCTCAATCATTCCCTAGAGGCAAATTCGACTTGGTACTTATGTTGGGTTGGGTTATATTCTTTCCACGACTAACCTATGTAGTTAACTGGGGGGTTAGAGGGGGGATGGATCCCCCCCTTCATTGCACCGATTACATAGTGAGGGGGTCACAGGAGGGTTTGATGGGGGTGGGTAGCCCCCTTGTACGAGGTCTAGGACAGCGCCTCTGGAAATTGTTTTTTGGATGCTATATTAGGTTGGGCAAACCCACCTACGGTTTTCGGTCCATGGTTTTGGATGCAATGGTTTTTTGGTCCATGGTATTGGATGCTTTAGCATGTATAAATATGTATTGTAACACTGAAATGAATATAATGAAAAATCAAGCTGGTAGTCCTAGTTTTGGGATCGAGGGGAAAATCTCTGTGTATATGTGTTTTATGTGTTATGCTCTCGCATTGTTTATTTTATGTGTCTTAGATTTCATATGCAGGTAATTTCTGTATAGTGTTAAAACCTACATTTGGTATCGGAGTTGTTTTGGCTTCAAGGGGATGCCTTTGTCGCTGAGGGTTTTTGCTCGGGGCTATTATAGAACTTGTTCAATGGGAGATCTGCGGGATCGATTCTGGTGGTGAAAGAAGATGGTGAGCAATGGAAATATAGAGATCAAAAAATTTAATGGTCAGAGTTTTGAGTTGTGGAAACTTAAGATGGAGGATATGTTGGTACATAAAGGTCAGTGGATCATGGTAGATATGGGTACTAAACCAATGGGATTGATCGATGAAGAATGGAAGAAGTTGGATCAGAAGGTAAAGAACACAATATAATTGTGTGTCTCAGATTCAGTATTGTTGAATGTATCAGGGGAAGCTACAGTGAAGCCTTTGTGGGATAAGTTAGGGACTTTGTGCCAATCTAAGTCTTTGGTGAATATATTGTTCCTGCAGAAAAAGATTTATAACCTTAGGATGAAAGATGGAGAATCAGTGAAAGAGCACCTGAATGCATTTAATACTGTGGTAAGTTAGTTAGTGTCTGTTGATATTAAAATTTCATATGAAGATAAATGCATCAGTTTGGTGTGTTCTCTACCAGATTCATGGGATAGTCTGGTTATTGCAATAGGTAGCAATGCAACTGCCTTACAATTTTATGAAATAGTCTCATCCTTGCTGCAAGAGGAGATGAGATAGAAAAATATGGAGAGCTAGAATGATGATGCCTTGTCTGCATGAGGACAGTCCCAAAATAGAAGCAAAAATAAGTCATCGAGTGGGAGATCTAAATCTCTAAGGAGACCTGTAAAGGTGGCATGCTAGAAATGTAGAATGAAAGGGCACTACAAAAGGGACTGTAAATCTAAAGCTCCTGTAAAGGAAATGGATCTGATGATGGTTCTTCTGCAGAGGCGAAAACCACGTTAGATGAAGGTGGGGATGTGTACTTGGCTTCTTCAAGTACACATGTAGATCATAAGGCATGGTTGATTGACTCAGGTGCATCCTTTGACTTCCTTCCCCATAGAGAGTTGTTCTACGAGTATGATAAATATGATGGTGGTGATGTCTTCTTAGGGGATGATAGGAAGGCTAGAATCGTTGGTTGTGGAAAAGTAAAGTTGAAGTTGCAAAGTGGAAGGGTTAGAACACTTCTGGGTGTTCTACAAATTCCTGCATCAGCCAGAAATATGATTTCTCTAAGCAAGCTAGATGATGTAGGTGTAAAAACAGTGTTCGAGAAGGATATCTGCAATATGGTTCGAAGAGCACTGGTATTGATGCAGGGAGTTTGGGTTCGAACTCTGTAAAGCTACAAGGTAGCACTGTTGTTGATGGCTGCAACAGTTCTATAGTTACTGAATGTGGAGCAAAAAATCTATTGGTCTCTAGAGAGAAGAACATGTTGTGGAATCAAAGGCTTGGACATATTGGAGAGAAGGGCCTTCAAATACTTCATGGTAAATGTATGGTAGAAGGTATGAGTAATAGCTCTCTGGATTTTGATTTCTGTGAAAATTATGTATATGGGAAGTAGAATCAGATGAGTTTCCTCTCTAGTGGTAAGAGGGCAAAACAAATTTTAGAGCTTGTGCACAGTGATGTGTTTGGACCTGTGAATGTTCCATCACTGGTTAAGTCTGTGTACTATGTATCATTTACAGATGACTTCTCAAGGAATACATGGATATGTTTCCTTAAGAAGAAATCTAAAGTCTTTGATAGGTTTAAAGAATGTTGGGTTGTGTTATATTATTTCCATGACTAACCTTCGCTGCACCGATTATGCAGTAGGGGGGTCACATAGGGGGGCAACAATCCCTCCTGTCGAGGGGGTTTGAGGGGGGTGGGTAGCCCCCCTCTACGGGGTTTGGGGCAGCGCCCTGGGAATTGTTTTTTGGACCCTATATTAGGTTGTCGAACCTACCTATGGTTTTCGGTCCATGGTTTTGGACATGATGGTTTTCTAGTCCATGGTATTGGATGCTTTGGCATGTATAAATATGTATTGTAACATTGAAAGGAATATAATGAAAAATAAAGCTGGTAGTCCCGGTTTTCGGATCCAACGGAAAATCTCTGTGTATATGTGTTTTTTGTATTATGCTCTCGCATTGTTTATTTTCTATGTTTTAGAATTAGTATGCAGGTAATTTTTGTACAGGGTTAAAACTTACAACTTATACAAAATGATTAAGAATCATTCCCCATGAATGAAGGAAGCTTTCCCCACCAAAATCCCTTGATTAGTGGATCTACTCCATTGATTAGTTGAACACATTCCTATATTTTCTCAGTCATTGGAGTTCCAAAATTTGTGCCATAATTCCATAATATCTTGCTAAATTATTGTTTATTATTGATCCTCCAGTAGTAGGGAACAAGTCCCTAAATTATCTCCTCCTCCAACCCTTCATAAATATTCTCATAATATTCCACAAAAAATAAATAATATTAGGCACAAATATTCAATTATTCATAAACCTTCCTAATGAATATATTAAAGTTAAAAATAAATTATCTAATGCAAAAAGACAGGTTTAATACGCTAAAGGATGGTCATAGGCCTTAATTTATGTTTTAAATTAGAGGCATGGGCCTTAATTTATGTCTAATTTAGAGTCTCATTAGTGGGGCTGCTAACCTTCATGTTCTATCAGTGCATTACTGAGAGACCTGACACTTGGGGGCATAAGTGTGTGCATCCTTGAATAATATGGGCCAGTAGAAACTTGCTCGCATAACTTTGTGTGCAGTGGTGTTTCCTGCAAAGTGACCCAAGACAAGTCCATCATGCAGATCTTGTAATACCTTCTCTGGTTCATGTGCCTCAAGGCACCTGAGTGAAACTCTATTGTTGTGCTTCTTATAAAGCACTCCATGCACCAACTAATATGCTAAAGATTTGAGGCACAATGCCCTCTTCTTTCTGATGGAAAACTGAGAGGGAATGGTGCCATACTCAAGGTATTGGTGCACATCTACATACCAAGAGGTTCTATCTTCAGTGGGTGTTGCTCGTAGTACATCATACATTTGAACTTGTTAATCCCATCCAACGATCTCTTCTTCCTCTCCCTGCGTGTGTACTGCTTCAGTTGTGAGTCTACAAAGCCCATGGCCTTTGACTGTGTGAACTGGCTTGATGTGAAGATCATATTCTTGCAATCCTATCATCCAGTTTGCACGTCATTCACCTAGTTCTTGTTGTATGAGCAGTGTGTGGATTGCTAGGTTAGAGACATAGACTATGTAGTGGTTCTTCAACAAGTAGGGTCTCAAGTGTTTCACCATCTTGTAAACTACATATTCTTTTTTGTCAATGACGGGGTAGTTGAGTTTGGTGATGAGCCCTAGAAATGGGTAATTATATGGGCTCATTTTGCCTCTTATTTCAACTTAATCCACCATTCTCATTAGTTTATTACATGTTTTTAAATATATTTATGGTAATAGAGTGAATTGTGTTAGTCATTTTGCCATGTAGTCTAATGTGTGCATTATGCAGATTTTTTGGTCAATTTTGGACAAAGTCAAGAGATTTATGAGAAAATGGCAACCAAAAATCTAGGAAATCAAGGAAGAGGATTTGTAGGGGGGTGTCTCCTTCATTTATGACCCCTTTCCTCGAATCCTTCATCCGCATTGATGTATCCAAGGGACAACCAAGCAAGTCAAGAAGGATTGTTGTTTATCTCTAGTTCTAGGAAGCCCAGTTTCTTGATTTTAGGAGGACTATTGGTGGACTCCATTTGTATAAATAAGGGGGCTTAGAGCCTCAGTAGGTTAGCCAGTTATTATTAGATTTTCACACTTTTGTGTAGCATTGTGTTCAACGCTTTTTCGAGTTCCTTTTTTAGAACAGTTTATGTAATGTAACCGCTATTTTTGATCATGAAGAGGAAACAATCTTTGGGCCAGAACTGATATCTTCCAAAGGGATGAAGCTCTTGGGTTAGGGCCCAACCCAAGCTACCCAACACCTCCTACTATGTACTTATATGTTTTTGCTTCAATTCATGAGTTAATTTCTGTTGCATAGATTTATTTACTTTGTTAGATTAGGTTGCTTTTGATGGTTAGTATAGTTGTTTTTGTTTCAATTACTCAAGTAGGTTACTCCAGTGACAAAATAAGATTCAAAAAGGCAAATAGTAGGCCCTGATCTCCTTTCTCCCTTCTTGGGACTATGTGATCCAGGTGGATATTGGTGGCCACCTGCCAAGTCCACATGGACCCCCACCATTATCTTTCTCAGCATTTTCAGTTTCCTTAATTGTAGCACAACTTACTATTTTTAGCAGTTTTTCGGGTCCTGAACTTCCGGAGCCGTTTTGAGGCCCTAAACGACGTTTTTTTGGGATTCCAGGGGCAACACGGGTCCATGGAGTGTTGCCGTTCCAACAATGATAGTGCTCGAATAGATCTTTCTAATGAGCTATTGTACGC
>APFE030180825.1:0-35847 GCA_000404065.3 Pinus taeda | reverse complement strand
ACAATCACCCCCACACTTCCCAGCTCATCCTGGCATTGGGTGAACTTCGTGAGATACTTGGGCATACTGTCTCCTTTCTCACACTTAATGTTTCTGAGTTTATCCATGAGCACCAACTTCCTCTGGTTTCTCTTGCTTTGGAATAAATCTATCAATGCTTTTCACATCAAGTATGGAGAAGCCTTTCCATGCAGGCTGGATACAATGTGATCCTTCACGCCCTCCAACAGAATCCTTCGACACTTTGCTGTCTTCTTTTGCCAAGCCTCAACTTGAGCAGCATCAGTAGGATTTGGGACATCGGCATCTATGAACTCCTTCAACTCATTGTCATCTAACACTGCCTCCATCCTATCTTTCCATGCAATATAATTCGAGCTGCCTTCAAGGGCATACTCCAATCACAATCCTTTGAAAGACATTTCAACTTCGACACCAAGAAAACACTGCTGCAAATTCGAATTCCACCAGCTCAAAACTCAACCGTTTCTGATCTAAAATTCGTGAGAACAAATTATTTCTCGTACAGAGATTGACTGTATGGGCATTTACCAGATACCTCACCTTCCAAAAGAAGGATGAATCCAGAGGCTACCTGGCTCAATTACAGACTCTGCCTGAAGAAATAAAATGTAATCACTTTCTGAATAATAGATCTGATGATCAACTTTGCTCTGATACCATGTAGAAATTTGAATAATATAACACTTATTCACAGATATTATCCTAAATATACACTATTTGCAGAATGCATGCATAATACATAACCTCCTCTACCATTGATCATCAATTTGCGGAATTAAAAAAACAATCGCATGCGCAAATGAAACATCAATCACACATATCAACACAATATGTAATGGGGAAAGCATACAACTAAAAACCCCCAACTATCTGTATATTATAATGATAAAGAACATGTAACAATACATAGTACAATACTCCTCACAAGTACTCAGTACTATCTCCACATGCTACACACAAACTAGCTCAGATCTGAACAAGTCATGGGTTAAAATCTCCTCTACTGTTTTCCTGCCTCTACTGCGCAATCCAAGTTGAGAATAGATGAGATCCAAGTTTGAATCCCCTTGGCTTGTATTGAGCAATTCTCATTGGAAATCTCAATCAATGATTGTGCAAATCTCAAGCACAGCTATAGTCACAACTGATAGTAGTCTCACCCTTTCACCCACCTCTAACACTTGTCTCCATTGAACTGTCCATGCACTGAGTTAACTGATGTATTCTTTAGTTGATTTATGAGTTATTAATTAGTGAATTAATTAATAATTAATTCACACCACTCATCACTAGTGCGTTTGTCAGTTAGACTAAGTACAACTAGTTCAACTAAGTCAAACTGAACACAACTCCATCAACTCCTCAATCAACTCCACCAAACTCAATCACTTGAGTTATAACTGAAGTCCTTCATGCAATAGCTCAACTAACCCATAGGAAAAGCGTATTTCCTTCTGGCAGTTGCATGTGCTACATCCGTAGCTCGAACTGAAGTGCTACAAGAGGATAAGATAATGTTTATAGTCCAAATATTATTAAGAGCTAATAATATTCGACTGTTCTATTTTTTGACTGGAAGTCTAAAAATAGACTCCGCCCATATGTCTAAAAATAGAGGTTCATCTATTTTTACCAACATGACCAATCATCCATAAATAGCATCCTGCAACTCATAGACCATGATCCATATGTCTAAAAATAGACTTTGCGCCAAAAATAGCCTGCGGGCCCACTTAGTGAAGGCGACTTCTTTTCACTAAGCTCCATCATCTTGTTGCATTTTCAACATCGAAGAGATTCTCTCTCTATGAATGAGATAGGTTTGGTTGGTCAATTCGTTGGCCTCTGGACCTCTCCAAAAAAAAATGCAAAAATGGGTGGAAAGGAACTGTGCTTCTTAAAATCAAGGCTAAATCTCCATTCATTTTTGTGGAAGAGGCTATTTCACTTTCTATTTTGAATCCAGGGAAGACCAAGACCTCATCTTCAGATATGGACCTTTGCTCATGGACACTAGAGGTATGTATCTGAATAGATGGACCCCAGATTTTGATCATGAGCTTGATGTTCCTAACATGGTGTCGGTTTGGGTTCATCTTCCTCACCTTCCTCTTCACTATCGGGGAGATGAATCTTTAAAAGCGATAGGTAACGCTTTTGGAAAATACATTGACCTGGGAAAAGGGCTACCAGAAGTTGCGAAGATCAAGGTAGACAACTAGGCTCACATACAACAACTTGAATACGAGAAACTACCCTTCAAATGTAAGGCATGCCTTGAATATGGTCATTTTTCAAATAGATGTCCAAAGAGAGAAGCAGATGAAACAATTGAAAGATAAGAAACTCATTGGGAAACTGTCAAATGCAAGAAAACTGGAAATAAACCTTCAAAGTCATATATTACTTCCTCCTCAATTCCCCCTCCCCAGACTGACCCTCCCTTATCCTCTTACCTCACCCAACCATCTGACTCCAATCCTTTTGCTTCTTTAGCTCCTCCTCCCAATTCCCCCTTGCATGCGAGGATGATTTTCCTCTCATTCTTGAAACCTCTATTGCCTCCCCCATTACTCCCCTCCTACTTCATCTCCTCATCCTCCCCTTATTGCTCTTCTTGTTTCCCCTAACCCTCCCTCGAGACCTCTTATTCCCTCATTTGATAGGATTCTTACCAGGAATCAATACAAAGAACCTCTTTCTCCTTTTGATAGTCACAAAAATCTTGGAAGGAAGTTAAACAAGGAACTTCGAGATGAAGCAACTCAAAAATACATAGCCATGGGAACTCAACAACCAATGTGTTGTCGCATCCAGAGATAGCCTCAGATTGCTTATAAGACCAGTGCCTGAAACATATAGATTTTGTGTCTCATATGATTATCGGGAAACTGGAGACATCCCCCACACACACACACACATATATAATAAACAACATGGGTTGGTCCATTCATCTAAAGGCATAAGCCATGTATTTTTGGTACTTCTTCACATATACAACTCATATAAATATATGTATGAAACAGTGGAGGCTAAGTAGTTCAAGGACCTACATTTTAATAACCTTTGGCGGAGAAATGAGAGAGGATAAGGAGATAGAGTAACTCATCACATAGAGCTTGAATTGTAAGGAATTTTACACTTATCACATAAAGCTTGAAGCCTCCAGAATTCTACTTATTTGAGTTAAAGGTAGACATAATGGATGAAAGAGGATGGATGTGATGATTCATCGAGTGCAATTTTAAAGATATAATATCAAATATCCATACATGCACATGCATTAACTAGTCAATACAAATGAATATGTAAGAACATATGAAAGATTTCTAGCAACTATGGTTACATGAATTCAGAGAGGAAATATGAACATATTGGAATTTAACAGAGGTATAACATACTGTAGTACTCAAAGGGGGAATCACCACCATTTCCTTAATATTATGAAAGATGCATATCATAAAGTCATATAGTCTTTAATATAACATGTAGTTCTTTCTTTAGGATTTTGAACCTATGTGAAATGTTGCTTCCCACTATTTATCTGGAGAGGGGAGACTTGAACAATAATTACAACAAAATATCTCAGTCGAGCCTCAACTGTCAGATCGACTAAATGTCTTGGCCTAGGATGGCTTTGTGGCCCAAAAGTGACTACAAAAATTAATTGCTTCAATAAATGGTGACACATTATAGGATAACAAAACCTTTCAATCAAGTGGATGAAAACACCAATAAAATATCTCCATGCCCATCCCTGTGATCACCTTTGCTTCAGTTTGTTGCTTGCCCACGGTTTGGCCCCCTGTGCCACCTAGCTGATTCCCGTCGCTTCTGCCTTTACTGCTCGAATTGTTCGTTCTTCAAAACTGGGAGCGGTCAACTATCAATTTAATGCCACATCACAGAAGCAGAGGACGCCTAGGTAGAATTCATCTTCCTTCTGTATGGAGCACCATGATGGATAATCAAGTCCTCCTAGATTCCATGTCTTCATTTACTCTATCAGCGTCAACCTTGGTTTCATGTCACAAGGGACCTTTCTAGGTTAGCCCATGCTGATTTTGAATGTTGCATCTCCTTTCTTAAATGCCTCAGTTGCCAACCCGCCATGCCTTTAAATTTTTGCGTTACTTTATCTTATTAAACAAGTTCCCGCATATCAGTGATTTCTGATGCTCGCCTTCGGTGCCTCCCCTTGACACTTGCGATCGTCGATATGTGGGATTGGGCCCACCCAGGATATCACAATTGGACATTACATACCTCTGTTTCCTTTGTTTGATGACTGTGCTACTGGATATAAGCAGAAAAATAGCATCATCGTCCCACTGAGCAGAAGAAAAAATAGATGTTTTAATGCTTGTTGATCCGGGCCATTGAATCTATGTTGTTGATCCAGGCTTATTGGTATCACAATCACAATACATGATATGGCCTTTTTACCACATTTCATAGTGCTTGCCGATTTTCTGTACACGAAACTTCCATAAAGCATGATATATAAAATATCGCATCTAGAACCAGAACTCGCATATTGCCATCGAATAGAGAAAAGGGGCTTTAACATTGATTTATGGTGATTTCTGATGTGCCAAAGGTGACAGTTTATAGAAGGTATCACATAAAATATCACATCCAAGAGGGTTCTCACACATCGCAATCACAAGTTGGAAGGGACTTCAGTGGAGGAGGGACTTTGACTTGTGCGATCCCCGATTGTAATATCTCAATCGGTGGGGGGAAGGAATTATCGTAATCGGCGAGAAGGAGTGGTGACGAAACTTGGATATGGATCGACGGGGAAACTTTGCGATATGCAATATCAGTGGAGGAGGGATTTCATCGCAATCGGTGAGAAGGAGTCGTGATGGGTGAATATGTATCACAAAAAGGGAAGGGGCTGATAACGATTATGGTTTATGAGTCTCGATGCTTAAAAAGGGATTCAACATGATTTCTGAATGTTTTAAAACATTTCAAAGTGGTATGGGAAACATGGCTAGAGTTGGGTATATGAAGGGCTTTCAACTAGAGTTAAAATTGGGTCACTGCGGCTAGAGTTTAAAAAACAAAGGAAAAATGGGGTTTGTGAAAGAAATGGTTTTAAGAGAATATGGAAATTTCTCCCAAGCAATTTAAACTAGACCTGTTCTTCCTCCTTTAATCTCCAATTTTCAAAGCACAACCACCTGCTTCAGAAAAGTAGCAGATAGATGTAGATGATTAATGAAACTAAAAATTATTTCTAGGGGTTATCGTGGAAAACATATGGTTTGGAGGCTAGCTCCAAACATCTCTATTCTTTTGCCCTATTTGTACAACTGGAACACTCTTTTCAGAAGGTGACAACACAATGGATGCCTATATTGATAAAGGTGCAGTATACAAGGAAAAACTAAATCAGACAGTGAGAGGAAAAGGTTCCTCAGCCCCATGCAATAGTAAATAATGAATCTGGTCTCCTGGAATTGTAGAGGTCTCAGGAATCCCTCGAAAGTAATTGCAACAATAAATCTTCTGAGATCCAAGTAGCTAACATTTTCTAATTCAGGAGAACAAGTCATCATAAGAAGAAATGAACTAGATAATTCAAAAGATAAAGCATTTTGAAGGAACACCAATAAATGCAAGAGTAGCTTCTGGAGTTATTTGCACAATGTGGAAACACTCCTATTGGGAAACAATTTGTTTGATGAAGGAGCAACATTGGATCAAAACAGAACTCAGAATCAAAACCACTGGAAATCAAATAATTATTTTCAACCTCTATGACCCTTCTCATTTCAGAGATAAGGACCATTGTTGACAGTCCTTAACTAATTAACTAGACACATAAATCAATAGAAAAATAATAATTGGAGGTGATTTTAACTTGATCCTGAACGCAAAATAAAAGTGAGGAGGTAGCTTCCAGCGAGATCCTTTCAAAGACAAACTTGAGAGTATTATAGAAGCTCAAAGTATAATATATATCATGCCTAAGAATGACAAATTTGCCTAGTGCAATAGAAGAATAGGTCAATGTAACATTAAAGAAACACTGGATAGGTTCTTAATTCAATACAATCTCATTACTGACAATATACCTATAACCTCAAAAATCATCCCCCCAGCAACATCGGATCATAAGACCATATTTTTAAAATTTGGAGAATGTGAAAATTTGGGGTCGCTTCCCTTTCGATATAATCCTCTTTGGTCCCATTTCGAAGAGGTCAGGACGTTGGTAACTTCTATGTGGAATCAAAGCATCAACGACTCCCCAAGTTTCATTTGAGAAACCAAGTTAAATAAAGTTAGGAGTGAATTAAAGAAGTGGGTCAAATTACACTATAAAGAGCAAAAACAAAAGAAAATTGAGCATCCATTGGAGTTAGATCATGTCCAGGAAAGCATGGAAGCAGGAGACATTATAAAATAAATGCAAATGCAAGAAAAATAGATCTACTGGGAAATCTACAAGACCAATAGAAGAGAGGAGGAAACATAGAGATTAAAATCCAATAATTTATGGATACAGGCTAGAGGTAAAAATACAACTTTCTTCCATAGCACCACCAAATTGTGAGTTTTTAAGAATCACACTGAGACAATCATGGGTGAAGGGAATTATGAAATTAAGGGGAAGGAAGGAATTAAATAAGAAGTGCAACAACATTTAAAAATATTGCTTACTACCGATGAAGGGAACACCAATTATGATGACGTCATTAGACATATTCCAAACTTAGTCTCAGATGAGGCCAATGATGCTCTTTCTAAGCAGGTAGAAGAAGAGGAACTTCAATCTACAATAAGGAACCTTTACCCTGATAAATCTCTAGGGCTAGATGGTTTCTCTATTGCCTTCTACCACTCATTTTGGGTGCTAATAAAAAAATTTCTCTTAAAGATGATTCACTGGGTTTTTCGAAAAGGAAAAATTGGAGGCAATGCCAACTCTACCTTTTTGGCCCTTATTCCTAAAGAAACTAGACCTTCCTCATTCTTTCGATTTAGACCTATATCTTTGTCCAATTCAACCTACGAGATCATAACTAAGATTTTAGCAAATACTCAAAAACCTCCTCCCCCTCTTGATTTCTGAAAATCAAGGAGGCTTTGTCCCAAATAGACAAATAGTTCACAATATTTTTCTTGTCTAAGAAGCTATCCTTTCTAGCATATCTAGAAACGAGGAAGGCTTCATTTTGAAGCTTGACATGGGCAATGCCTTTGATAGAATTAGCCATCCTTTCCTTATAGTTGTCTTTCAAAAAAATGGTTTTACCCTTGAATTGATTGACATTATAAAATCTTGCATTAAAGGGCCACAGATTGCCCCTTTAATTAATGGAATACCACGGAATTTTTTTCAAAGCTCTAGAGGTCTCAGGCAAGGCTACCATATTTCTCCCTTTCTCTATATTATTATGGTTAACTCTGTAAGTAAGAATCTAGAGCAAAATAGGCAGTGTGGTTTGATCACTATGATCCAATTCAACGGAGGAGTCAAGAGTTTGAATCAGTTTCAATTTTCCGATGATACCTTGTTCTTGGGGGGAGCTTCTTGCATTGTTGCAAGAAGATTTAAAGTCATTTTGGATCAATTTTTGAAGGCACCTGGAGGCCTCCTACATAATGCAAAGAGAAGTATATATGGATGGAATACCCAAATTATAACTCTTTAGCGCACTCTCAAATTTTCGGTGTTCCCTTCAAATCAAATTTGTCTCGCTTAAAACGCTTGGGCTCGCCAATCCCAAAAAATATTTTGAAAGCTGAGTTTTGATATGCAACAATAGACAAAATGAAGAAGAAAATACAAAATTGAGGAACACAATGGCTCAATTTAGCCGGGAGAATAACCTTGATTAAATCCATCTTATCATCCCTCCATCTATATCAATTTACAATCATCCAAGCTCCTACTGAAATTCAAAAGGAAATAGAAATAATTTTGACAATTTTTTTATGGCAGGGAGACAAAATAGAGACCAAGAAATTTAGTTTGGTCAGTTGGAAACAAGTCACTGCTCCTTATGAGAAGGGAGTAACCTCTATTTGATTCCCTAGATGAATGAATATTACTTTTGGAGCAAAACTTATATGGAGGCTCATCTCAGGCAAGACTTCTTGGTGGAAACAAGTGCTTGAGACAAAATATATCAACTCTTCTCAGCAACATCTTCTCTCCTCAAAATTGCCCATTAGACCATATTCTCAAACTTGAAAACTATGCAAGAAAGATCTACCCTTAATCAAAGATAACACTTCCAAAATTCCTAGGGGAGGGTATGACATAAACAATTGGAATGACAACATCATGGGAAACTCCCCTCTCTAATATTCAAGGTATTCTCCCTCTCAAGACCTGGATGAAAAGCATAGGTATACTTACTTTTGAACAAATGTCCTCTTGGAATCAACAAGACAACTCTTAGGATGGATGGCTTCCTCCATCCTCCCCCCACTGAGTTTCTTAATTAATGGAATTTGTTTCTTCTTCATTTAAAGGGGGGCAGCCCCAGTTTAGATAACAAGACAAATTTAAATGGAATCCAACAAGTGGAAAATACTCAGTCAAGGCTGGGTATGGAAAGCTTCAAGAGGACCATCATCTTTCTGAATGGCCTCTTTGGAAATTAGTATGGAAAATTGAGAGCCTCCCTAAAATCAAAGTTTTCATATGGACCATTCTTAAAGGGAAAATTCTAACAATAGATAATCTTAGTAAAAGAGGTATTCATGGTCCCTCCATCTGCCCCCTATGCTTTAGAGCAGAAGAAAGCATTCAACTTATTTTTTTCAACTGTAAATTCACTGCTAAATGTTGGAAAACGTTGGTCAATCTTCTCGAGGTCCATATTAATTCTAGTCTCAACTTATTAGAGTTTTTTGCTAAATGGAAGTCCAACTACCCCTACTCTTTTAAAAAAAAGAACATGTTGAAGAGATTCTGGACCTGTCTCCCTTCCCTTTTTTGCTGGCAGATTTGGTTAGCAAGAAATAATTTCATTTTTCAAAGTATAAAACCATAATCTCAAAAAATCTTGGCCAAAACTTGGAGCCTAGAAATGGAATTAATACTATCAAAATTTACAAAAAAATGGATGACAATCTTCTTCAACAGGAAGAAAAGATTTGGCTCAAATTTGTTCTAGATCGTCTACCAAATTTGGCTTGCCTTCCTAAAACAATTCCTCATGGAATTGATAATTGGAAGGTATGACTGAAAGAACGAGATTTATCAATTTGGCTAAAAACTCTCATGAGGCCCTATTTTCTTTGATGGTGCCTCCAAGTCAAATCTCAGCTATGCAGGAGCTTGGGGTGTTATAATTGATCATTTAGGATCACAAATCCTTAGCAATTGAATTTATATGAATCCAATTATAATTGGTGATTTTGTTATTCTTATACAACATATGGTCAAGAATACGAAGCCCAAGAATTATGATCTTACTTAAATAATCTCCATAATCAAACATTACTTGAAAAATATAGGAGAGGTCTCTTTCTTCCATGTTCTAAGGGAAAACAACAAGATAGCTTATGATATTGCAAGTAAATCTTGCCTCAGGTAACAAGGAGAGGCCAAAATAAATAAGGACATCTTTATAAAATCTATCCCATAATCTTCATCCCTTTAGATGTATGACTTGTTCTTAGAAAACTCCAAATCATGTCTCCTCCTTCCCAGGGCTTGCCACTGTCATTATCTCTTCGAAATCTCCCTCAGTCAAAGCTCCTTCTCCAAAGCTGATATGATACCTTCCTCGTTATCATTTCCTCTGTCATTTTATATCATCAATTCCAAAGGTTTGATGATTTGATGGGTTCAAGGGCTCCTCCTCATGCCTTCTCTCTCCTTAAATTCTCCATGCTTCCCTCTTTTCTATGAGCGACTCTCTTTCTCTCATCTCTTTGTTTCCGTGTGTGCTCTCCTCCCACCCCCATTTTGTGGGCCTCTCATGTCCTCGCTACCTCTCTCTGGGCCTTCCCTTTTTATCCCATTGATTCAATGGAGTGCCCATTTTTCTCTTAATCCTTATTATTTTTCTCTCTCTGAGCCCCCATTCCTCTCCCCATGGATCCGAATTAGTGCTGCTCACACTGCAAGTCAATCAAGTGGTGCTGGAACATATCATGTCTCTGCACAATCAATCGAAGGATTGATGTAAAACTGAAATTTGTTTTCTCAACTACCAATGTAACGAGCACAAAAAATCCACTGAAAATCTCAATAATTGTTGTGTTCACATTGAAAATTTTATTTAGACTATGCAAGAAATGGTGGGCGAGAAATCAGGGGAAAACTATAACTCATTTGATCGCAGCATTGGGTTCCATCAGAATGAGCAAAAATCCATTAACAAAGAGTGAAAGAAACAACCAACGTCAGAACTTTCAAAAACTGCTTCTCCCATAGCCTGAATTCAACTCCTACCCCTGTCTCTTGAATCTCTCTTCAGTTAGATATGAATAGCAGCTGCTCCTTTCTTCTTCAGCAGTATGTTAGAATATATAAGCTCAATGTAGTAGGAAAATTAGGAAGTTACGAGGTATATGTAAAAGCGGGAAAAAAGGAGCAAGGAATTTTTTCCAACCTTCCTCCTTGATTTGTTCAAATATTTTGTATCTCGAAGTTTATCTCCCCTTTTTTGAATGAATATACCATAACCAATCTTATTAAAAAAACAATTAGTTTTTCCATATTTCTTTATTTACAAAAATAAATACGTAAGTACAAACTTTCGATAAATTATTATAAACATTAAATTTGCTGATAATTAAAATATTCACTTGTCTTTCAGTGTAACATACTTAACCAAAACATACTTATGCACATTTAATTACAAAATTTATCAAGCCAAGGGAAATTACAATTTAGCTGGAGGCCGGCTAGTGCTATGATGTACCAACTATCCCTGAGTTGTAGTGGTTATCCTCAATGGTCAACTACTAGGCTGTTGCAATATTTGACTTGGGTGTGTTGTAACAAGTTCTACAACATTGAATTTTTCATGTCACAGTACTGGTTCCATAACACTTACATGTTGAAGTAATGAAGTTGCAACACTATACTTTGGCATATTGCAGTGACAAGTTGTAACCTTGAACTTTGTTTGTGTTGCAATGGTTGTAGTTGCAACCCTTACATTTTGGTCATGTTACAGTGGTGGGAGTTGCAATACTTACATCTTGGTTTTATTACAATAATAGAGTACCAAAGGTGTTGTAAAAACTAGATTTGTAGCGCCTGCACCACTATCATGTTGTGGTGATATAGGGGTGTTGTTGTAACCTAAAAGTATTGCAACAACAAAAAAGTGTGTTGTAGTCTATCCTTGTTGTTGCTTCAACAATATCTACATGAACCTTCCTAGAGTGGTTCTCATGGATTCTCATAGGTTAGCATGAAAAATAAAAATACCTTCTAAGAATAGACATTAAAGTGACACAATTGGAAGATAGGTATACCTTGATAAAAAATGCATCTTTACGGGAAAGATATGTGAGTGGGTGGTATGAAAATGGAAAAAAATACTCAAAAATATTTTGAACAAGTGCTAAAAGGATGCCAATTTGGGTGCCCATCACCAGCCATGCACCTTAGGGCCTCCGTCTAGTGCTAAATAATTATTGAAAGAGGAAAATGACTTGGAAATGGTCTATGGGTCATCTCCGTTATGAGCTCCTAATCAAACCTCACACTATTGGGATAAGAGACCCATTCAATTTTTTCCCTTGTACCATTCTTGGTTTTTTAAGAATATTATGAGATATAGGAAATTATCATACCAGGGGGATCCTAGTCCTAGGATAAAATGTCTAGTGTAATAAGTGAAAATTAATCTAGTCAGCAGTGGAAGATAGAAGATAAACAAGAAGTGATGAGCTAGTAAACACAAAGTTGCATAGGAAAGGAAACAATTAGTTGTAACCTAAGATAACAACATATGTTTAACTTGCCAAAAAATAAGGAAGAATATTTAGCACTTGTGCTCATAAATGAAAGTAACATAACTAAAATAGTCCACATGTGAGGGACACCATCTAATTTATAAAATAATCCATAATCTTAGCAATATACATCCAACAAAGCATACACATACATGAATTATTTTTGAATAGTTAGAAACATGAACAAGATGCATGCATAAATACAACTCCAACGATGTCCTTTCAAGGATTCTCTATATTAAGTTTGAATCCATAAATACAAGCTTCCTAACTTTAGTCTATAGACATGTCAATAAATAGAAAACTCTAACTACAACAAGTTCCTAAAATGAAAATCAACTTTCAAAGATTTGAAACCCCTTCTATTGAGGGTTTTATAATATTTGTAAGTCTAAGTTTGTAATTTCCATTTTTGGTTGTTTAGTTTCTTATTAGGTCAGTTACAACACTTCAAGTTCCTAGATTACATAAATAAAATAAAATGCTTTAATACACTTTAGCATTGAAGTTGGAGTTTTCTAAATTTTCACTGGGCCTTCAAGTGGGATCTTTAGAACTTCTTGAAGATATGCCACCTAGATTTGATAGTAGGATGATGTCATCAGGATTTTGGGAGGCCACAAACTCTCCATGGTAACATCATATTCTACTATGTTCTAGGAAATGACTGAGAGATCCCTCTTCAACGAGACCATAAATTGATTCAACATTACTTTTTACTTAGTGGGGTGCACTAGATGCTATCTATGATTGTCCTTAGTAAGTTCGTTGGTGAACACACTAAAGGACAATTATTTTTGATTCAAAACTTCATTTAATTCCCTATTCACTTCCTCATCTTCTATGGCTTATCTTTGGTTTCCAATTGAAGGAAATTTTTTCATATTGATAATCCTTTATGCTAAGGAATAATGTTTTTCATTATGACCTACTGATAGAGCTATGTCCTCTGCTAGGTTCTCTTGAATCTTGAGAGCTCGTTTGATTGCTATAGATTCATAGAGTAACTTTGGTGCATAAAATCTAAGAAATTTAGCTAGGGATTAAGTATATGCTTTTGGCCACTACTCTATATGAGTGACAACATTTAGTACTCCTTGTAACTCAATGTCTCTCTTTTTTGTGAGTTCTCACAGAGGTAACAATTGAGTTAAGACCTTTTGTAAAATCTATAACTATTGATACGCCTATAAGACTAAGGACTTGTATGATTTATGCACCTCTAAGGCATATTCCCGATAATATTCTAGCTTAATGGTATCCTACTACATTGGCTTGGCTTCTTCCTTTAGCAAACACAACTCAACTATCCGGGCATATTTTCTTTTCAACTATTTAAGGAGTTCTTTCGCATTCCTCTCAGTGGCCTGAGAGAATGTTGCACCTGTCAAGGCCACAAAGAGATGGTATTCCTTTGTATTAGACACTACAGGCCTCTTAGTAGTGATATGCATTGATAATAAGTGTCGAGTGGCACATGTATTCTTTGTGTGCTCCAAAATTCTATTCGAGTTATGGTTAAACCTAAACTTATTGTAAATGATCACCTTCTTCCTCTTTGCTGGTGTGATACTAATGTTTGGCACTAGAAGATGACCTCTTGTGGTCTCTATGATGTTCAGTGGTGTTGGTTCAATGGCCATGGTAGTGAAATCGAGCTATGTTTATGTATTTGTCTCTACTTGTTGAATTAGGAGAGCTTCTTCCTTTGCATTGGTGTTTGCTTAATCTTGTAGCTTCTTCTATTTTTCTCCACATGTTTCCTCTTCTTCATGCTTGCTCTTTTCTTCCTCGATCTTATTTATTTCTTCTGCCTTTTTTATATGCTTCTTCTCTCTCTTCATTTGTTTCTCCTTTTGCTCTTTGATCACCAACTTCTGAGCTACTTTGACAAATTCATGTGCTATTCATGTTGCTTCCTATTCCTATTTTAGTTTCTATTCTTATTCCCTTTGGATTACTTCCTCTTGAGATGCTTATTGCTGAGCCAATGTTTCTGTCATCTTCTGAATCTCTTCCACTTTTGTAGTGGTAAAGGTGTAACTAATTGTTGACATAACTGTTGCAAAATTTAGGACATTCTTTTGCTGCTCTTCCCCTACCCAGGTTTCTAACTGATATTCCCATCTGAATTTGTTAGGTCCCTATATTACTAGTATAACCCTTTATTGTTATTGTTAGTGTAGCCCCCTTATTATTATTATTGTGCCCATTAGTCCCCATATTGTTATTATTGTGCCCCATAGAAGCCCACTATTGTTATTGATGTGCCCTTACATTATTATTGTTATGTAGAATCTGATTATATTGTGACCCCTTAGACTCCTATATATAGAAAGGATGCCTTGTGATTTTAATCATTCAAAAATTGTTCATTTATGTGACGTAAAGGAGGTTACCCCCTTGAAGAGGCTAATTTTTAATTCATTGATAAATCTCTTTTTTGACCTGGTTACATTACATTTGGTATCAGAGGTTTGGATTCTAGGGTTTCCCTGCTTCAAACAGGTTATCATGGAATTTTCGCTATAACTCTTTTTCTATGAATCTTTAGAAGTTGAAATTGCAACCACATGGAGCCGAAGTCTTCGTGAACTTCGTAAATGAATTTCAGATATTGTCTCACTATATTTTTAGATATATGATCTAAGGAATTTAGGGTTTTGCAGGCTCTGAAATTCCATCTCAAACGGGTGATCTAGGGAAAACCATCATAACTTTCTCTTTGAGAATCAAATTTGAATTTCATAAAAAGTGATGGAAAGAGGACATAATTTAGTTTTTTGGGTATCATTTTCAGAGCCGAAGGTCGAAACCATGGCACGTGGAACTTCATACAAGTTTGCTCTACTAAACCAATCTATAATCAGGTCATCGTGGTAGATTGGGCATAACTCTTTATTGAAGAATCCAATATTGGTATGACATGTTGGGTTAGAAAGAAGACACCGAGGGCCACTATAGGAAGGAAATTAGATAGTGGAGATTCACAACTACAATATACAAAAACTGCAGTTTCTAGTGCCTAAAAAGAAGGAAAAAGGTGTGTATTTTTAAAATTTTGCATAACTTTTGTTTGAAAAATCAGTTTGAAGTGATTCAAAGGGCATAGTGAACCATATATATCATTGTTTTATTTCAAAATGCCTCAAAACAAAAAATGTACACACCTAGTAATCAATTAGAAAGCTCTTCTATAACACTTAAAGAAGAGGAAGAAATGCAACATGATATATCAAAATTACGAGACCAAGTGCAACAAATTCTGCTCTCACAAAGAGTAACCAAAAATGAAATGGAAGCAAAGATGGATGGTTCAAAGAATGGTTTAAAATCAGACATGGAAGGTGTTAAGGATGGATTAGAAGTAGACATGGAAGGTTTGAAAAAGTTGTTACAAGAAATGTTAATCATGATTTCATAGAATCTAAGATTGGATTGAATACCCACCATATTCCAAAGATCTATATGAGGAAGTTTGATGGCAAGGATCCAGTAACATGGATACTATAGATGGAGCAATATTTTAATCTCCATAATGTGCAATACACACAAAAGGTACACATTGCAACTTTATATTTAGAACCCAATCAGTTTGTATAGTATCAATGGCTTTGTTCTCATAAACCACTTCTCACTTGGTCAATTTTTACAGAGGAAATGATAGCACATTATGAGGATACAAAGAGAAACACCTTCTTTAGCCAATTGATAAATCTCAAACAAAAGGGTTCAAAGGCAGAGCACATTGAGGACTTCCAAAAATTGAATATAAGGGTAAATGATATTCTAGAGGAACATAGATTGATGTCTTCATAGGGACTTTAAAGGATACAATCCAACATGAGGTTTGACTTTGGGAACCTAATTCATTGGAGAAGGTATTCAGGGTGGCCATAAAAGTTGAAAGAAAAATTATGGCAACAATAAAGTCTACTACTCACAACTATAAAATGGAAGTGTTGCTTCTCCTAGCCTTCCACAACCTATAAGTCTAACACCACATCAAATGGAAGAAAAAAGAGCAAAAGGGATTTTCTATAGTTGCGATAGAAAATACACTAAAGGTCATAAGTGTGCCAAGAAGAAATGATTTTACATAGATTGTGAAGAGGAGGAAGTAAAGGAACAATAAACTTCAAAAGAAGAGGATATGCACCAAGAACAAACCCTAGAGAAAGAAGAAATGAATCCGACCATATCTTGTAATGCATTGGCAAGAATTACACTCCTCAAACTCTCAATATAGAAGGACATATCAAGAAGAAAAAGGTAATAGTGCTAATTGATTCAGGTAGTACCCATAATTGTATTCATTGTAAGACAGTCAAGGAATTGAATTGCTTCCTATATCCAACACCAAAGTGTCAAGAGATGGACGAAAATGGAGGAACTATAAATTTCTATAGAAAGTGCCATAATATCAAGCTAACCATGGGGGAAAATGTATTGAATAGTCTAATGCTTTCCATTCTAATGGGTGGTGATGATGTTGTACTAGGAGTCCAATGGTTACACACTCTAGGTACAATATCTTTTAATTTTCAAGAACTTTTCTTGAAATTTTGTTCAGAAGGAAAGGAAGTTGAATTAAGGGGTATTGTAGGGAAACTAGGAAAGATAATAAACTCTAATGGCACGACAAAGCTTCTAAAGGAAGAACAATGGGGCGTAATTTCACAAGTATTCTCACTAGAGATTCAAACATCGAAATCATCTATTTCTCCATATCTCCAAAAAGCCTTGGACAATCATTCCAAGGTATTTGAGACTCCCAAAGGCCTCCCACCTATTTGTGATCATGATCATGCTATTCATTTGATTCTAGGAAGTGTTCCTCCAAACATCATGCCTTACAGATATCCCTATGCCCAAAAGAGTGAAATTGCACGTATGGTTTAAAAGATGCTAAAGGTTGGTATACTTCAACCTAGTCAAAGTTCTTTCTTTGCTCTAGTAGTATTAGTGCATGAGAAGGATGGATCATGGCATATGTGTTTAGATTATAGGGAGCTCAACAAGCTCACTATTAAAGACAAATTTCCCATTCCCGTCATTGATGAATTGTTGGATGAATTACATGAAGCAATTTACTTCACCAAGTTGGATCTTCGTTCAGGATATCATCAAATTAGAATGAAGACTGAAGACATTCCGAAAGCAACAGTTAGAACTCATGAGGGTCATTATGAAATTTTGTTCATGCCTTTTGGCCTTACCAATGCACCTTCTACATTTCAAGGTTTGATGAACTCCATTTTTAAACCCTTTCTTAGAAAATATGTTAGTATTTTTTGGTGATATACTAATATACAACAAGTCTTGGAAGGATCATGTTTAACATGTTGACAGGGTTCTCAAACTATTGGAGGAGAAATAATTATATGCAAAATCCTCCAAATGTTTCTTTGGAGTATAAGAAGTGGAATTCCTTGGTCATATTTTATCTCACGAGGGTGTTAAGCTAGACCCTAACAAAATTAAAGCCATTAAGGAATGGAAAATCCCCACAACCATAAAGCATCTTCAATGATTGCTTGGGTTGACAGGGTAAAATAGCAAGTTTGTTAAGAATTATGGGAGAATAGAAGCAACTCTAACAACATTACTGAAGAAAGATGCATTTTCTTGGACTCCAAAAACAACTAAGGCCTTTAAACATTTTAAAGAGGAAATGTGCCAAGCATCGGTCTTAGCTACACCAAAAACCTTTATTGTGGAATGTGATGCCTCAGGAAATGGAATTGGTGTTGTTTTAATGGAAGAAGGAAGACCCATTGCTATTGAAAGTCATCCAATCAAAGGAAAATATTTACACAAACCTATTTATGAGAAGGAAATGTTGACAATACTACATGCACTAAAGCAATGACGTCCTTACCTAATGGGAAGACACTTCAAGGTAAAAATAGATCATGATAGTATTAAATACTTTTTGGAACAAAGATTATCTTTAGAAGAGTAGCAAAAATGGGTCACAAAGATGATGGGTTATGACTTTGAAATCATCTACAAAAAAGGGAAACAAAATGTTGTTGCAAATGCACTCTTAAGAAAGGATGAGAATGTGGAAGAATTGCTTTGTGCCATTTCCATTATCCAACCAGATTGGATAACCAAAGCAAGGGATGAATGGAAGAATGATGAAGAAGTGTGGATACTCCTTCAAAAGTTGTAGCAAGATCTCAGTATATCTGATACATTTAGTTGGAAAAATGATTCATTATGGTACAAAGATCACTTATATCTTTGTGAGAATTCCCAACTCAAACAAAATATTGTTTTGGAATTGCACACCTCTCCCTTAAGAGGGCACTCAATATTTTAAAAAACTTACCACAGGGTCAAGAAGGAATTTTTTTTTGGGAGGGCCTTAAATATGATATTCAAAAGTTTGTGGCGGAATGTTTGGTGTGCCAACAAAATAAAGTTGAGATAATTAAGACCCCAAGTCTATTACAACCTTTAGCCATTCCAAGTCAACATTGGGAGGAGGTTTCAATGGAATTTATCACAAGTTTAACCAAGTCTGAAGGAAAGAGTGTCATCACGGTGGTAGTTGATGGAATTATCAAGTATGCACATTTTTGTGCATTATCTTATTCATTTAAATCCACTACAGTTGCTACTACTTGTATGGAACAATTCAAAAGATACATGGAAACCCAAAGATTATTGTAAGCGACAAAGATTCCATTTTCACTAGATATTTTTGGACGAAATTATTTTCTTGTCTGGGTACTCAATTAGCTCATAGCTCATCTTATCATCCTCATTTTGATGGGAAAATAGAGATAGTAAACAAATGTTTGGAAGGATATATTCATTGCTTTGTACCTGATAAACAAACACAATGGGTCAAGTGGTTACCTCTGAATGAATGGTGGTATAACACTTCCTTCCAAACTACATAAAAAATGACCCCATTTACGGCACTTTATGGATATCATCCACCATCCATCACATCATCTTTAAGAGAAAAGTCTAAGGTTCAAGCAGTGGAATATCACATCAAGCATCAACAACAAGTTCTCCAACTCTTAAAAGATAACCTCACTTTGGCACATAATCGAATGAAACAATAGGAAGATGAGCATCGCAACAAAAGAAGTTTTGATGTAGGTGACTGGGTATTTTTACGGCTACAACCATACAAAAAAATGTTCCTCAAGCAAGCTAAGAAGGATAATACATTATCACCAAAGTACTATGGTCCTTACAAGGTGTTGCAAAAGATTGGTACTATGGCATACAAATTGTAGCTTCCTGCATCTTCCCGAGTGCACCTAGTTTTCCATGTTTCATTCTTAAAGAAGGTTATAGGTGACAAGTTATCAATTCAAACAATATTACCAGAACTTGATGATGAAGGAAAAATAATATTGGAGCCTAAAGCAATCACAGAAACAAGAACCCAACAACTACGAAATCGATTAATTTTAGAGTATCTCATCAAGTGGAAGAACTTACCCGCTTAAGATTCCACATGGGAGGATGATAATTTTGTACAGAAGCATCCAAAACTACTCAACATTGAGGAAAACAATTTTTTGAAGGCGAGGGGCATGTTAGGTCCCTATATTGCTAGTATATCCTCTTACATTATTATTTTTATGTAGGCTCTGATTATATTTTGACCCCTTAGACTCCTATATATAGAAAGGAGGTATTGTCATTTGAATAATTCAATAATTTTTCATTTATGTGATGTAACGGAGGTTTCCCCCTCGATGAGGCTAATGAAGTCATTGATCTATCTCTTTTTAATCTAGTTACATAAAAAATTTTATCATACCTTCAATGGTCTTTCAATATGGATCTAGGATCATATCTATGAAATGTCATATCCCCAAAACGGAAAGGTTTCATTGCATCTAAATCCTCTTGGCATTCTTGATGTCTTTCAACCAGTAGGCTCCCAAGTGGAATGACGTGTGTGGCCAATGATGTTTATTATTTCTTAAAAGTGCACTTGTTATGCCTATGTAAAATTGCTAAACAATTTGTTGCAAGATCATATGACCAATTATGAATTCAGATAGTAGGTGTGGAGGCTTAGCAAGTCACCATGCCAAAAAAAGGAAGCTCCAAATGTGAGTTAAGATAGAAAAAATTATTGTGTAGCATTGCTTTGAGTATCTCTAGAGTGCTATAGTGTTATCCAAAGCCTTACGAGAGTGAAATGGAGGCTCAAAAAGAGAGAAATATTTTCTTGGAGAACCCAAAAAGTAAGTGTAGCATTACATAGAGGTCAAGATTGCACTATGGAGAGTTAACCAAGTCAAAATGCTTGAGAGGGTAAGAAAAAACAAATATTGAACTTTTAACATTGGACAAGATCTCAAGGGGGCACTATAGTGCTCCCTTAAGGTTTAGGAGGGTGCTACAGGGGGAGAGAAGGCTAAAAAACCAGTTTGAAGCTCAAGTTCAAGGGTGTAGCATTGAGATTGAGGCCAAGAGGTTGCTATAGTGTAGGCTAGAGACCTAGGGGGGTGCTACATGAGGTTAGACAAACTTAAATTTGTGAGAAAAATAAGTAAAATCCTCTCTCGAGAGAATACATTAGTAGGTTTGAACATGAATGACTACCTAATGCTTCATTGACTAACCTAGAAAGCTATATTAGCCTTAAAAGTCTACCTTCAATATCTCAAGTTAAGAGGGTTGATCAAGGCTCATATAAGTTTGAAAGACTTGACAAGATGATATCTGTCTTATCTTGAAAAAGTGGTCCCATCAATTCTCTCTAGGCATAAGACACTAGGATGAATTGAGGAGGGTTGTTGTAGTAGCTACAACAAGATGACAAGAAATTGAGAAGAACTCCAAATATCTTGGCAATATTTAGTCCAAAATGAGCTTCCACTCCCACATATAGCTAGAAGTAAACTCAAGTAAAGAAAGTTTAATCTGAAGGAATCTAAGATTCTAGGAGAGATTATAACTAGAAGCAGGAGTAAGAAGATTGCAAAAGAAAAAGTGGTTCCGTAAATGAGAATATTTATCTTTTCTTCCCACATAGCAAAACATAATGGCAGATAATGAGGAAAGGTGAGAAGAAATGAATAATGATAGGCATAGGAATCAAAGGTGAAGACATTGAGTTAGCCCTTTGGACTTAGAAGGTGAAAAACAACAACTACCAAATCTTCCTCCAAGAGTATTGCCAGTGCTCAATGGCGATGGTATCATGAACCCCAATAAACACATGGATCAATTTTTAGCCATTTGTGATATACATGGAATATTGCATGAGGATATTATGAACAGGGTGTTTCTTCAAGCAATAGCAAAGTTGGCTTATGATTGGTTTATTTCTTTACTTGAAGGCTCAATCACGTGTTTTTATGTTATTGAAGCTACTTTTATTAGAAGATATGCTTAGCATGTTGCATACCATAATCTCTTCACTCAGTTCACAAAATTTCATTTAGAAAAAAATGAAAAGATTAGAGATTTCAATCTTTAAATTTTTAAGACCTTATATAAAATATACTTGAATCACGCCCTAACGATCCAATTATCTTTGGATTTTTTAAGAATGCAATGCCTGCAAATGTTAAATATGCAATTAAATATTCCCATATTGATACACTACAAGATGTTGTGATAAAAGTGTAAGAAATGGAAGAAGACATGTAGAGTGCAATGTTGATCGTGATATTATTCTAGGAAAA
Source organism: Pinus taeda (assembly GCA_000404065.3). NCBI lineage: Eukaryota > Viridiplantae > Streptophyta > Pinopsida > Pinales > Pinaceae > Pinus > Pinus taeda. The sequence goes on along the minus strand of APFE030180825.1, from coordinate 14,197 downwards.
TTCCCAAGGGATATGACTTCTTGAAAATTTTAAGAACCAAGAAGATAGGTACTGACTCATAATGTATAGGCATAGTAATCAAAAGAGGTATTTTTCAAGGCTCATGTCCAAATGTGAGAAATGTTATAATGCCAAGTGAGCCATCTCATTCAAAGATAGATTCATAAATCACACAATCAAATAGAATTGTTAAGCAGATGCAAAATGAGATAGTTTGATTAAGAAGAGGAGAGGAGAAATGGTCGCAACAACAACAGAATGCTATATGACCAACATATGGTTTTAAATAAAGATAAGAAAGAACTTGTAGTGATGAAAACATTCCTTCGAGTGCCCTAGAATCATATGATTTCAAAATCCCAGTGCTATAGTGATGCATGATAAAGAACTAGATGAAGGTGATCACTTCATTGATCCACCTGGAATGAATAATGAAGAGAATCTCATGATTCTTGAATCTATGGATATGGGAGATGATACAACATCATTCTTGGAAGAAGAATTGATTTTGGAGGAGAAACAATTTATTAATATGGAACAAGATATTGCAATTCAATTGAGGGCCCAACTGAATAAAAAAAGAAAGGAAAGAGCACAATTTTTCTACTGTTAACAAGAGTTCAAGGTGAAACCTCTACACTCCAGAGGAATCCTCATCAAGTAACAACATGATGGATCTTTCCTAAAAGCGATAAAGGGATTGAAACCTCTAAGAAGACTTAAAATATTGATGATGATATCAATAAATTAAAGATTACTTTTACATTTTTGGAGGTAGTAAAGATTCCTTGACAAAGAAAAAAACTTCTCAAAATATTAGAAAATAGAGATACTAATGATATAAGAGTGGAAGTAGTAGTCATTAAGCATCTACCAATAATATCATGCTTGTATACTTTATGTAAGAAATTGGTCTTTATTGTACTTAATATTATATAATAGGGGAAATCATGTGTGCAGCTAATTGAAGGAAATTACAAACATATGGAGAAATCAAATATTTTTGTGCATAATCACCAATGAGGGTGTGCCTCGAGAATGGCGGTGATGTGGGTAATCACTCCCACCACCCTAGTGATTGATTGATATGAGGAACATTAAAGGTTGGGGGTGGTATGGCCATGCCTGTGCATGCAATTTCATGTGAAGTGCAATTAATATGGAGCATCAAAGGATCGCTAGTGAAGACCAGAGGGGGGTGTGGAAATACCGACTGAACTGTTGCTATGTGGAGCATTTTCCCTTCGCCATAGCTAGAAGGTTTGGGTCTATGGATGAAAACGTTGATACTATGAACAAAGAGGCAAGTCACCATTGGCTTAGTAACTAGGGTGGCTTCCAAAAATCTAGAGAGGACTCAACATACTAGAATTATTAAATATATTTCTCTACCAAAGGAAATTCATACATTCTCACCGTGAAGCTCAAGGACTTTACATCAAGAGAATGTGATGCCAATCTAGAGTGTGAACTTTTAGAGGATGATAGGAGCCTATGGCATCCATCATACTTGTAATTCTGTGAACAACCAAAACAACTTGCATGCAAAAAGTGAAGCATGTCTCCCGCAAGGTAACTCTGAACTCTCTAAGATTCCTCTACACAGTAATCGATGTGTGTCTCAGGGTATGGCTCTTTAGATGTCTTGTAAACTTGAGTGATGATAGTGTGAGTTGGATTATTTTTCGGTGAATTGTTATAGATGTGGCAATTGTAGTCAATTAGAGTCTAGTCCTGGGTATGGGGGAAGGCTACTAGTTGTATTAGTTGGACCTTGGGTGGTTTCATGCTTATCAATGATGGGTTACTGTTTTACTCTTGGTCTTAGTTGGGACAATTTACTTGGGGTTTCTGTAATCAGAGCTTGGTTGGAGACTGTTCTCTAGTGTTTCTTCAATTGCGTATTATTTTTTGATTTCTAATGGATAAGCCCCTTGTGGCCAAACACCATGCAACATCAACACATGAGAAGCCAAAGAAGGGGCGGGGGGGGTGTTGGCCGAGGCCCTTAGGGCCGCAATCATGACCATCAGCAAAGCCAAAAGGCTACTAAGACTTTCCACTTGGCCATTCCCAATGATATTTGTAATTATATTAAGACCCTTAAAAGAATGATGATTAGAGATCAATATGATTTGCATGACTCAGATTTATTGGAGGAGTTTGTGTTGAATTTTCAAGTATCCTCTAAACTAGTAATGACTTCTTATGTTTTTTATTAAGTTAATATTTTATTGCATTCTTTATTCATCATAAATAAATTACATAGAGGTATCAATATTAAAACAAAATGCTAGTAGGATAAAAACAACCAAACAACAACACAAGAGTTTACCCTGGGAAAACCCACACAGGGGAAAAATCCAACAATATTTTCCTTAGAGAAATTATTCAATTTAACAAGAGAAACACCTAGACATCTAATTAAACCTAGTCCACTACCTCCTAGTCAAGTCATGAATCTACCCATTGAGCTTGATCTGATTGATCTGCTAGGAAAAAATCAGTAACATAATAATGTGAAGATGATAATCATCACATGTAGTTCTCCATCCTCATTCCACTAATATATTTGCAAGTAGCCACGTAGTCTACCTTAACTTAAGATTTTACAATGCTTGCTAATATGACCAATGTTATAGGGATGCCTTAAATAAAAATAGTTCCTAAATTATCTAAGTAAAGGTCTTCTAAGGGTGAGGTGTAAATACAAACAACATGGGCTTAGTGGTCTGCTCCTGCACCCAATAAATTAAGTCTTGTAACTCTGGTTCACCTAAGAAATTCGGCCTGACTGTCATCATAGAGTTTCACCCTTATTTTCCTCATGAAATCATCCTTCTTTATCATAATTTCATCTCTCAGAATCTTTTCCTTCTTCATTTGGAATGTGCCTTAAATCGAACTACTTCACTTGCCTAATATTAGCCTTTTCGTTTGCCTAAGACTAGCCTCTTTTCTTGTCTCAAATTAGCCTCTTCGTTTGCCTCAGATTAGCCTCTTTTCTTGTCTCAAATTAGCCTCTTTGCTTGTAGCCTATTTTCTTGCCTCAAATTAGCCTCTTCACTTGCCTCAGATTAACCTCTTCGCTTGCCTCATATTAACCTCTTCGCTTGCCTTAGATTAACCTCTTCGCTTGCCTCAGATTAACCTCTTCGCTTGCCTCAAACAGATAGTGATCATGCTTGATGAATGAGTGCCTCTATACTAGGCCTCACTTGACTAAGAGGAGGGTCAAATTAACTTCTTTGGAGCCAAAAATTCTATTTTTCAAATATTGACATGAAGAACATGTCATATATTTTGCTCTTTTGACAATAGCATGAAGATCATGCTTTATATTGATTACAAACACATAGAGTAAAATATTAATTATGAAGACCAACCATAGCTACAAAATTCAACAGTTTGGGTAGATGATTTCGGACTCTGGACATACTCGGGGTTGAATAAAGCAATACCTTCAAGGTTGATTTCTATATTGGAAGATGAAAACTTTGTTTGACAGGTTTTTGATGGAAAGACAACTGATCAGTACAATATCTTTGCTAACCTTACAAACATGAAAAGAGAGCAAAGAAATATGAGGTTCCACATGGAGAGGATGAACACTCGCCTCACTCAAATTGAGTGCGACATGCCATGCGTAGCCACCTCATTAGCTCCCCTAGGCTCTAGTGTAAGAGATTTGGCACTAGTTACTTCTTCTGATTCCTAGCTGATAGGTGTTTGTTGTTAGTTCTTTATGGTATGATGTCCCTATAGATTCTCTATTTATGTTGCAAATGTTGCATTTTATGTAGTTTTGGACTTGGTACTCTATTGACAAATGGTTAAAAATACTTGGTTTCCCACTGGGCAGGTTGATACCATATGCTGTAAAGCTTGATGATAATGTATGGTTGAACTATGTACAAATTTTTTGGTTTATGTGAGATAATACAACTTAGCTTACAAAAAAAGAAAAAAAAGAAAGATTTTTCTGCATAAGTAAGTTTTGCAACTCATATTATTACAATTTATACTAAAATTTTATTCGATTTACCTGCAACATATAATCTAGTATTAGGAAGAGAATGGAGCTTCCAATTAGGAGTGTATATAATGATCAATGGCAGTTGCATGATGCTCCCAAATAAAAAGCTTTGATTAGTGAAGGTCTGTCATGAACAAAAGAATCCAATTATTATTATTATTATTATTATTTTTTTTTTTTTTTTTTTTTTAAGAAGGAAGTTGGATCGGTTATCAATTATATTGACACTAGACATGGTGATCATCGTTCTTAATTGATGTAAATCTTGAAAATAATAGTTATCATAATTCATTTTAAGGTTTTTGGAAAGTGTTCATTGATGGAACTTCTTCAAGTGGTGTTAGGATTTGGTGTAATATTCAAGAATCCTTAGGAAGGATGGTTTCCAAATGTATTTCAGTTGCGATTTGATTATGCCGACAATGAAGTCAAATATAAAGCATTGATTCAAGGCTTGATACATTCACAACAGTTGGGAATTAAATACATTATTGTTATGTGACATCCAAAATTGATTGTTAATTAGACTCACTACAAGCACATAACCAAGAAAACTATTTTGAATGTTTATGTCGAAAGAGTTTGGGAACTAATCCAAAATTTATTCCTTCAACATATTATTCGTTCCAAGGTAAAAGTATTATAAAGTTGATTCTTTGGCAGTAGGAGCTTCACTATTCAATCCAGAGTTGACTCATAATTCATTTCTTGTTGAACTAATATTTCATCCATATGTCTTAGACAATGATTTTTTTTGTAAAATATTTGTAAATGAAGAACATGTTGTTGAATTTATCACTAAATAGAATGATGAAGACAAAGCATTATCATAAAATAATAATAAATAAATGCATGTGTATTTTGAATATTTATTTAATCAAGATGACCAAGTTCAAACGAGTAAATTGTTAGAAAAATCACGAGTTAAGAAGATTCAATAAGTTCAAAAGGTGATTATTAAAAGTCCACATAATCCAAAGCTGGGGAATTAGGAAGCACATGTGCTCAATAGGAAGCATATCCATATCAATGTCTATAAGGATTTCTAAGACATTTTTGCTTGGAATTACCATAAGTTGAAAGAATATGATAAAGAAAATATATAACACACTATTCCATTGAAGACAAAGGCAAGATAGTTAGACAAAAGCCAAGGATAATCTATCCCAAGTTAAAACAATTGGCCGAATTAAAAATTAAAAAGATGGAAAAAGTTAGAATTATATCTTCCATTAAACATTTTGATTGGATATCAAATATAGCTATACTCAGAAAGAAAAATGGAGAGCTTTGAATATGTATTGGTTTTCAAGACCTCAACAAGGATTTTCTCAAAGATAATTATCTTTACCAAAAATGGAGGTGTTGGTACAACATGTCACAAGTTTTGATATAATGTCTATGTTTGAAGGATTCCCATGATATAACTGGATATTGGTATCCAATAAAGATAAACACGAAACAACGATTTCCATGCCTTAGGAAACTTATGATTATATTCAAATGCCATCTAGATTAAAGAATGCAAGTGTTACATTCCAATGAGACATAGATCATGCATCCAAAGAGATGATAGGAAATATCATGGTTGATTATCATGATGATCAAGCATTTTATTCTAAGCATGCCATTTTTCACATTTGGAAAATGTTTTTGAAAGATGTAGACTACATGGAATATCTTTGAATCCTAAGAAATATTTGTTTGCAGTTTCTAAAAGGAAGCTACTTGTTCATATCATAAGTAAAAAAGGAATATACTTTTCATATCATAAGTAAAAAAGGAATATACTTATATCACAAAAGAATCAACCCATATTAGACTTGAAGCCTCCAACTAGCTGCAAAGCAATCCAATCAATTATTGAAAAGATAATATTGTAAGAATATTTATGCCAGATTATGCTTCAATTGTTAGACCTCTAAATAGGTTATTAAAGGAAGATCAAAGTTTTGAATGATATAATGATACATCTAATACTTTCTTGGACATAAAATTGGTAATTGCTTCAACTCAAGTGCTTGTCAACCCAGATAGTAGGAAATATTTCACCTTATACTCTTTTGCTTCAAAAGAAACTATAGTTATGGTATTGATATAAAATAAGGAATTGAAGGAAGATCATCCAATCTCATTCATGAGTAAGTGTTTGCAAGAATATGAATTAAAGTACTCTTCTTTGGAAAAACAAGCATATATGTTGGTTAAAGCTATCTCATATTTCCAAAGTTATATCTTGACATCTCATGTAATCACTTATGTACCATATCCACCTATTAAAATAATGTTAATGCAACAACTCAGAGAAGGGAAACGAGCCAATTGGTTGTCCATATTACAAGAGTATGATATTGAAATAAAACCATTAAAAGTTGTAAAACAGTAGGGATTATGTAAGTTGATTGGTGGAATTAAAGGATTTGAATCACTCAATGAAAAACATCACTCTTCTCGAGACGAATCATTGTTGAAGTTAGAATGGTATAAATATATCATATTTTATTTTAAAAAAATTGCAGATAGAATGACAACAAAAGAAAGAAAAACACTAAAAATGAAATCTAAACCTTATCTAGAATATTATTTAGGAGAAATCGTGATGGGATGTTACTAAGATATATTATAAATCCTAAGTCTATGGAGCTCATTAAAGAAATGCATGAAGGTGTTTGTGGCATTTTACTTGAGTAGTAATTTCTAATAGAATTCCCATAGATGGATTTTATTGGACTGCACTTTTCAGTGATGTATATTCTTTTGCGAGAAAGTGTGTTCCGTGTGAGAAATTCACAGGGAAGGAAAAGAGAGATATTATGCTCCTAAAGATATCATTATTGGAAACCATTTTCCCAATGAGACTTGGATGTTATTTACCCTATAAATCCTAAATATGGGTGGGACATGTTTATACCATAACAACCATTGATTATTTTTCCAAATGGCCTAAAGTTGTAGCTCTAAAACAAGCAAGCACAAAGCACATCATAAATTTTATGGAAGAAAATATTCTAGCAAGATTTGGTGTTCAATAAAAATTTATTACAAATAAAGATCAATATTTATTAGTTCAAACTTTACAGGTTAAAGTTGTAGCTCTAAAACAACCAAACACAAATCACATCATAAATTTTATGGAAGAAAATATTCTAGCAAGATTTGGTGTTCAATAAAAAATTATTACAAATAATGGATCAATATTTATTCGTTCAAACTTTACAAGTTGTTGTGGTAAATTTAGAATACTAATGGGGCAATATTCTAATTACTATCCACAAGGGAATGCCTAAGCTAAATCAATAAATAAATATTTGATACAAATTCTAAAGAAACTATTCTCCAAAAGTCAAAGGAATTGGCATAAAAGTTGTCGAACGCTTAATGAGCTAGCAAGATCGAAACAAAAACTAGCACAGGTTAATCTCCCTTTTATTTAGTATAGGGTGTCAAGTAGTAAAAAGTGTCTTTTTCACCTCTATTTATCCTACATTAATTATCAATCCAGGAACGATTTGTTATCTCAAAGAGTGTACTCAGTTTGAGGTGGTCATTTGTCAGAGTAATGCTAGTAGTATAGTGCTTCTGCAAAAGTAACTAAATACTGAAAACAAACTTCTAAATGTAATTGCAAGAAATGGGAATGTTTGTAACTAAATCATTCAATAAAGAAACTGCTGTACTTCATCAGTCAAGGGTACAGTAATAATAACTCTTCCATTTGTAAACTGATGTAATTGAAAAGTAATAAAGATCATCAACATGGGAACTGGACAACATATGCCAATTTTCACTACAACTTCAGATCGTTCTGCACACCAAAGCAATGATAATTCAAATAACAAAATGGGAACAACAACTAATCCATTTAACAAGCTTGAGCAGCAAAGCTTTAATCTATGAAGTAGTAATCGCAATCTACAGGAATTAAACAACAATCCTCACTTTGGAAATAATTTAAACAGTAAACTAAAACGAGATAGTAAACTAAAGGAAATGAAATATTGAACAACAACCTAAATCAAATGTAAATGCACAACAAACCCAATCGAATATTACACACAACACTTCTATATTGAAAGGAACAATAATTTGTAGTTCGATATAACAATATGAATCACGGTTATGAAGAAACAACAATTGTGATCATGGTGGAACAACAAATCCAAATGAACAACAATCACGTTTAGAAGTAAACCGTAGATAAATACACAGTAATACCGATTTATGAATGCACAACACTGTTACTCTGTAAATGAACAACAATGGAAATCTAGAAGGAACAACAATGCCATAAGATAATATCAGTTTGTTAAAGGAACATCATTGCGATATAAACTTAGAATGAATAACATAACATTCCTGTTGCAGAGAATAACATTACTATTCAAATAGGAACAAAATATAACAGATCCGATATGTGAAATAATGAAGAACAATAGATTACTGAGCAAAGTGAATAAGAGAAATCAAACCACACACGACTTAGAATCAGAAAATAATGGTACGGGAGCAAGTGAGCCACTAGGGCCGGGGCCTTAGCCTCCAGGGACGCACTACTTAAGATTACTCCAGAATCAAAGGCGGAACAAAAACAAAGTTTATATATTAATCATCAAAACAGAGTTACAGTAATCACCCTTTTAGAGAGAGTCGACGATCAAAGTTTCAATTACAACATTGAATTTCATAAAAACAACAAGAGTTCCCCTTGGGCTAGCAATGCTGCCCCTTCTTATAGCAGTCGAGCAGAGATATCAATGATGCAGAGAATGATTCACCATACTGTTAGTTCTCAGTTATCTTCTTGTTCTCTTGCGCTAATTTGGTATCTCCTTTTCCTTATCCTGGCTTATACGCTCCAATTTAGATTGCCTCGTTTGGATGCAGTTCCCTGTCAAAGGGACAACGATTAACTTTGTCTTGTCTTTTCCTTTGGAATGATGATCTTCCGTTTTATCCTTTTTCTACATAGGAAAAGGGTAATTATTAGTCATTTTATGTCACACATAAATCTTCTAGACTTTATCATAATCTTTCACCATATACTTATTTCATAATGTAAAGAAGTTATGAATTTAAGGAAAAGATTAGAAAACAAGTGGTAATTACATACCTTCTCTAGTGCTCAACACACCCCCCTGCTTACCCTTTTTCATGCCCTCATGAAAACATTGTAATTGACATGGAAGGCAATTAGGGAATAGGCTGGAGAAGGGATCTCATGAGGTGGTCTACAACCATGATTGCTAGCTAGGAATTCAAAGAAATGTCCTGTCTGTCCTTCTGGCATTTCATATAAGGCTTGATATCCTAGTGCAGGGTGCCAAATAATTGGACTTCTGAACCTACAGCCTAACTAAGATGGGCCTTCTCTCAAAACGAGGTCACCGTAGATACACAAGCAGTCAACAACTAGCTTAAAGTTCTCATAATTGAATGGTTCTCGGTTTTGGATGTTCGGATTATAAGTCTGGTATCGAAATTTGGCTGCTGCTATGGCAAGGTATTTGATAGTAAAGAAGTATTCTACCCCTTGCTGTATAACTGCTGTGTGGATAGGTCCCAATGCCTCGATCACTCCCCAAGTTCTCATTAGGCTCCTATGTTTATTCCATAATTTCTCTAGGTCTCTAGGTTCACCTCTCACCCATAAGTCTAATCCATTTTCCTGTCTTTGCTTTAGCCACTTTATTTGATGAACACCAAAAGAAATGAATGCATGCAGTTGGACATCACCCACAAAAGGGCTAGGGTTCTAATCTGTTTCTCCATCTAATCCAAGATTGTGCAAATAGAATTCACATAACCGTCGCTGAACTTTCACTCCGTAATGCTTACAATAATTTATGAAGTCATCAATGGTGTTTATCTCTATAGGTACTCTTGCTTTGACAGCTTTAATTTTCAACTGTAAATATCTTTCCATTAAAAAAAAAGCATAGTTCCTAGTAGGTGCCCTACACGCTAGAACGTCAGTATACAAAGAGCATAAGGTATCCATTTGTTTGACGACTATGTCTAGTCTATGAGTTACCTTTTTGACTCTTTCTTTTGCCTTTCGCCATCCTTCAAAGGCCTGGCTTTCGGATATGTTAATGTTCCTCAACTGCTGTTGTAATTTCTCATATTTTTCTAGAGTTACAGTCCGCTTTGCAAGTTCCTCTATTGTTTACTGGGCTTGTGCCAAATCTTTCTGCAAAGTTACTGTCCTCGGGTCGTTATCCAACATAATCCTTGTAGGCGAGAGATCTACTTGGATTTTCTTATCACAACGTCTCATCTTTATGGTCCAAGTTTCCTTAGAGGACGGTGCCTCTTTGGACCATGGATTTTGATGGTGCAGTGGGCAGCGATGGAGCTGGTATAGGTGTGTGGATTCGTAGTCCATTTTCAGTCCCTAATCAAGTTCCAAGCAAGGTACGGGTGTGTTCTTATAAACTAGCATTTGATTGTTCGAATAATGAGGCAGAATATGAAGCTCTTATTGCTGGTTTGAAAATCCTTTTGAAGTTAAAGTCAAAGAAAATAGCAGTATATGGCGACTCCGAACTAGTTATCAAGCAGGTGAAAGGTGAATTTTTAGGCCAACATCTCGCATGGACTTATACAAAATGCTGTTTAGATATCCTGGAAAGATTTTCTGAACATACCTTGACATTGTGCCCCGATTCAAAATGTGTATGCGGATGCGTTGGCCTCAAGCAGCAAGTAATTTGAAAATACCAATGAATTCAAGCAACAAGTTCGAAATCTATGTGAAGCATCGTCCTACAATCCCGAATAATCAAAGGTGTTGGCAAGTCTTTCAAGATGACGAAGAAATCAAAGACTTCTTGCATGGAGAAGGTAAATTTGAAGAAATCTCAATAGATATGGAGCCTGAAGGAGTGAATCAAATGGATGTTTTGCAGCTGAAAAACAATTATATTCCTAAAGGGTTGATTCCGTTAGAAGAACTTTTCGATCAAGATGATGTGGCCCGCAAGCCAACCTTGATGCCAACGGACGAAGGTGTGGAAGATGTGAACCTTGGGACATCCGAGAATCCAAAGATGGTGAAGTTGTCAAAAGCATTGCCACCCAAGGTAAAGAATCAATACATTAGATTATTATCATCGTTTTCTAATGTGTTTGCTTGGGATTATTCAGATGCATTATTCAACACACTATTCCCATAAAGCCAAATCAAAAGCCTTTTCGGCAAAAGTTGCGGAGGATCAATCCCAAGTTGCTGCCTTTGATCGAGAAGGAAGTCAATAGGCTCTACAAGTCCGGAATTATAATCCCTATTCGCTTTTCTGATTGGATCTCCAATCTAGTGCATGTGAGAAAGAAGACCGGTGAAATACGCTTGTGCATAGACTTCAGAAATTTGAACAAAGTATCTCTCAAGGACAACTATCCGCTGCCCAAAATGGACCACATATTGCAGCAGGTAGTGGGCGCTTCAAGGATGTCATTGCTAGATGGATACTCCGGCTACAATCAGATTTTAGTGCACGAAGATGACCGTGACAAGACAGCGTTTACTACTCCATGGGGTACATTTCATTATGCTAAGATGCCGTTTGGTTTGAAGAACGCGGGTGCCACATTTCAGCGAGCTATGGATATGGCCTTTGCCAATGAAAAAGATATATTCTTAGTTGTTTATCTTGATGATCTAACCATATTTTCCAAATCAGATGAAGAGCATTTGTTTCATTTGACTAAAGTGTTCCAAAAATACAGAAAATATGGCATTTCTTTGAATCCGAAAAAGAGTCTTTTTGCCATGAGTGAAGGCAAGTTGCTGGGACATATCATTTCCAAAGATGGCATTCGAATTGATCCTGCATGGGTGGAAGCAATTCAACAACTAGAGCAACCCCGAAACAAGAAGGAAATTCAATCTTTTAATGGCAAATTAAATTTTCTGCGCCGCTTTATTCCTAACCTTGCAAAGCATCTTAGAGAGATAACCAGTATGCTTCGGAAGGACAGCGAGATTAAATGGACCGAGGGAGCAGTCAAATATTTCAATTTAATCAAGGTAATCTTGTCTTCAGCCCCAACCTTGATCAACCCTGATTATACTCAAGATTTCATTCTATTTTCTTTTGCTTCCGAGCATACATTGGCAGCAGTATTCATGCAAAAGAGAGGAGTTGAGAGGCCAATTGCATTTTCCAACTGAATCATAAGAGACGGGGTGCTGAATTATAATATCATTGAGAAGCAAGCGTTGGCACTGATTAAGGCCTTGAAAGATTTCCGGGTATACATACTTCACTCTCATGTCTTAGCATATGTTCCTAGTGCGGCCGTAAAGGATGTCTTGGTACAAACGGAGCCGGAAGGTAGGAGGGGTAAGTGGATTGCTGCTCTTTTAGAATATGATGTTGAGATCAAGCCTACCAAGCTGATTAAAGGCCAAGGTCTAGCAAAGTTGATGGCTGAAACAAACCTCCATGCCCTTGATATCAACTTGATTGCTGCCTTATCCGACGGTGAGGAAGAAAATTCAGCGGTTTAGGTATCGGATATTTTCATTACTTCTCCTTGGTATGCTGATATAGTTTATGTGCTTCAAAATGTATCTGCACCTCTTGGAATGTCAAGAAACAAAGCAAGGACATTGAAGCTAAAGGCTGCTAAGTTTTGCATTATGAAATCTGCCCTTTATTGGAAAGATCCCAGTGGCATCTTGCTGAATTGTTTGGTTGAAGAAGAAGCAAAGGTAACAGTTGAGGATTTCCATAAAGGCGACTGTGGAGGTCATTTGTTTTGGAAAACTACAGCCAATAAGATCTTACGGGCTGGTTTCTATTGGCCTACTCTATTTTCTGATGTGTACAAAGCAGTGAAAAGCTGCCATGAATGCCAGATATTTCAAAGGAAACAAAGATTGCAGCCATTGCCTCTCAAACCGGTGGAGATCAGTGCACCATTTCAGCAGTGGGCTTTAGATTTCATTGGCGAAATTCACCCAGCATCATCCAGGCAGCATCGATGGATCTTAACTGCCACCGATTACTTCACAAAGTGGATAGAGGCAATTCCCACTCGGCAGGCCACGGATTCGGTAATCATTTCTTTTCTTGAAAATAATATTTTGTCACGTTTTGGTTGTCCATCCAAATTGATCACAGATAATGCAACAGCATTTAAGTCCAAGCAGATGATTGATTTTTGCCATAAGTATAACATCAGCTTGGGGCACTCCACGGCTTATCATCCGCAAGGTAATGGGCTGGCCGAGTCATCAAATAAGTCACTAGTGAACATTATCAAGAAGATGCTGGAAATTAACAAGAAGAGTTGGCACAACAAGCTGGTAAACGCATTGTGGGCTGATCGGGTAAGTCAAAAGAAGTCAATTGGTATGTCGCCATTTGAGATAGTTTATGGAATTGATGCTGTTTTTCCAACATCACTTAGTGTGCCGGTCGCAAGATTGCTCCAAGAAGCGGGTGAAGATTCGTATCCAATGCAACGACGAATCAATCAAATGATTCACTTACAACAAACGCGGGAAGAGGTTTTCCAAAATTCATTGAGGCTGCAAGAGCGCATCAAGAAGATCTATGATAAGAAGGCAAAGTTGGAAAACTTTCAGTTGGAGGATGTTGTTTTGAGATGGGATGCCCGAAATGAGGACAAAGGTAAGCACGGTAAATTTGATAATTTGTGGAAAGGTCCTTATAAGATTGCTGCATATCGCGGTCTCAATGCTTTCCTTCTCAAAGAAATGAATGGTTTTTGAATGTCCCGGTGGGTCGGTGAATGGCCGGCTTTTGAAAAGATATCATGCTTGAGCAATTGCTGCTCTAATCATCCTCATTGTAATTACCATTTTTCTTTCATATTACAGCAAGTGTGAACTGATCTCTCCTCCTTAGTTTGGGGCCTGCGGTGAAGGCTATAATTCTAAGGATAGAGATTGGTTGGTGTAAAGTGTTCAGATTGTTTATTTTCTGCAAGAGTTAGTTTGTTTGTGTCTAAGTCCTTTGAAAAAATTTTCAGTCCAAGTCCAAGTATAGCCATTTTAAGTTTGGTCATGTGTTTACAGTTGACTCCATTTGCCCAATGAATAAAACACTGGTCTGCTGTCCCAGAGGTCTAAGGTTCTTGGCACCTCCAAGGAGCTACCATCCCCATTGGAGCCAATGTTAGTGTCGGTCT